>JAOVYW010000001.1:3759380-3790447 GCA_025775045.1 Hiodon tergisus
TGTAGATTCTCCAACCTAAATCTTTTACATGTGGATGTTATGTATCAAATTAACGACTTACAAAACTACTCAAAAGTATAAAAAATAACAGTTTATGAAAGCCAAATAAAAAAACACCCACAAGCTTATGTGCCAGCGAGAGAAATATGATCATAAATTATTAGAATTGAGTACTAATTAATTTTATACACATGCCAGGGTTAGTACTATGTATTTTATTACCTGGAGGCATGTCTTCTTTCCAAGATGGTTTGCTTTTATAACAGGAGAAACATGTGCCCGTCGACTTCACCAACATAAAAAATTTGATAAGATAGCCAAAAAAGTAGCAAAATCTAAAATTAATTTTTAAAAAAAGTTGTGCGCAAAAATCATGTGTGCAATAGGGGTTTAATATGGTCCAGCACTGTGATCTAGGCATTCTGCATCATTCAAGGACATTTTATAGCTTGCAGCAGTAAGTGGTAGTTATGATATCACACAATGCGGTGTCCTTTTTTTCACGAACCGTGCAATTACAATATTTAGAGGAAATTCTGGAGGGGATTCAGTAAATATTTTCAAAATTATAATTTAGTTTTTTCTTCAGTACATCATGTATAATGTTTCCTCAACCAACAGGTATGTTCACAGTTATATGTTTCACAGGAGGTGTGTCTGGTCAAGCATGTTTAAGGTATCAGTTTAAACAGGTAGAATTGGCATAAGATTTATATTCTATCCTTGAATTAAAAGGATCTCAAAAAGAATGAAAACTGATTAGCAACAAAAGGTCACCTTAATCCGACCAGAACTGAAGTTTATGATTACTGCAAGTATGTGTTTTGGAAATAAGCAAAGAGAACAGTGCCCCATATATGCATTTCCTTAAACCTCACTTGGAAGGGCAATTCCGCAAATAAACCATTTGTTATTGGTCCTTAATCGTGCCTAATTACAAATGTGACCTTGGCTGAGAACCCTCCTCCTTAAGACGCAAAACATAAATAGGAAAATCTGTTTAATTGCTTCAAAAACACTTTTTGTGGCAAAGTAATTGAACCTCTGTGAGACAAATGAATCCACAGGGGATTCCCCAAATGAATGTTTAAATGCAAACAGTACTCATTCGTTTGAGTAGTCAGCAGTCTCTAATTAAATCAAATAAAATCAAATAATATGGCGTTTTTCGCTAACTAGATTCCTCAGCTACGGTTCAACAAAAATAACAAATGTTGCACTAATAAATGGAAATTAAAGTTATAATCTCAATGTTTAATATTTATAGATGAATGTAGGGCAAAAATCTGGTATTTAAATATAGTCTGTGTACATATATTTAGACTCAATATACAATGCTCTCTAATGACCAATACGTGTGTGTGTGTGTGCGTGCATGTTTTAAAATATAAGGATAAGTGAAGCAGGGCGTGATGTGTCTTGGTAAACATATAGCAGATATCAGATATGGATAATTAGGTTTCACCTTATTTGTCCGCTATATGACATGGAAACATGCTGCTGTTTGAAAAAAACACTGATTTACCTTCTTTATGTTCCCTCTTTTTTGTGCTAACTGTTAGAACCTTTATAATGTTACAGAATAACAGATGATAGAAAAGTCTAAATATTTTCGATGTTATGTTTATGTTAAATAATTACAATACCAAGAAAAAGTACCTTGCACATTTTCGCATTGACTTTGGTCAGATTTTCTTGTAGCAGTATTTAGATGGAGAGTTTGCAACCAACATACTTTGGTAAACAATCAGGCCTGACTTGGGCCAGTCTTGCCCAGTTAAAATCTGACTAACTTTGGGTCTTTCCCTTTCATCAGAGTGAATTTGTCTGCGCAAAGTTTCTAGAGCTGCGTCATCATCAAAGAAAAAGTGCTTAATGGCTATCTGTCTGGAATGGGTTGCAAAGCATTACTTATGCTCCATAGCTCTATATGTAGAGAATTCTACAGGAGAATGTCAGACCTTCCATTTGTGAGCTGAAGTTGAAACACAGCTGGGTCATGCAGCAAGACAATGATCTGAATCACAACTGCAAAACACAAAGTCTACATCAGAATGGATGAAGGACAAGTAATGTAAAACCTAAACCCCATTGCAACAAGCAGTTCATGCTTGAAAACCCACAAGTGTTACTGAGTTGAAGCAGCTCTGCATTGAGAGCCAACATTCCTCCACGGCGATACTGTGAGACACTAATCAATAACTACGGGCAGCATTTGGTTGGTTATTGTTGTCAAAGATAGTGTAGCCAATGGCTTAGGTATTTACCTTTTCCACACAGGGGCATTGAAACGGTATACAAAGTGTGTTTCACAAATAATTGAATATTTGCCAATTAATGTAATAGAAAGAGTTGTTCAGATTACTTCAGTACCAGAAAGACAGGTGGACTGAAACATATTAACTAATATACCTCAAAATGTAGGCATATCCATCATTTGCACTCATTTTCTCTGCACATTAATGCCTGTTATTTTCAAAACACCTCTTCCATTTTGCTTGGATCTCAAATTGAAAGGGTCAGCTTATGTGACAGCTGTCTGCTTGGATACTAGGAACCCAATAGATGGCAGCATTTTACAGAGCATCTTAAAACAAGCTAAAAAAAACATCACAGAAAAGATACGCGTAAAATTACACAGCTTTATTCAATTTTACGCTCACGGTAGCACAGTATATACACGAGAACACAATGGTAATATGAAAGTATTTTTTTGTGTGGTTCTACTTACTCTCTGTAAATGTTAGGAATGTTTGTTGATCTCACAAATTAGCACCGCTATTATTAATGTTCATGTTTCCAGATGGTGTGTGTGACCTCAGAAATATATTTAGTACCACAAAATAAAAATTAAAACCATATAGTTTCAGAAAACAATAAAGCATAGGACACTATGTCAGTGTTTTATATTTGCACCGAAAACAAATAAAAAATGACTTAATTGCACACTGTCAGGGATACATGGTTCTCTAAAAATGTGGACTGTTTATTAAATGTTATTAAATGGTGGCTACACAAATTAACTTATCCAAAAGAGTAAGCAACTGTCCAAACCACCCCCATGAAAAAGCACTAATGTGTTTTCATTTATTTTGTGTTTCAATAATATAGCAAAATTACATTATTACAAAGTGTATTATTTTTGGTAATATGTATTTTTTGTACTGCTAACTGAATCCCGATTTTAAGAGTTACCAAATGAATCAAATGTAACTTGTTTTTATACTATTTTGTGGAAATTGTAGCTTTTATGATTGGTGTTGCCAATGTGAGGGGAAAGATTATGATACAAATCTTGCTGGAATCGCCTCTTCTCAACAATAAGTTTTTGCTTTGGAAAGGTAAATGGACCACAAATAAATAAACATTAAGGAAACCAGCGGATTGCCCTGCCTGGGTAACTATACGCAGGCCCCCTTGTGCCTGTCGCCTGTCCGCCTCCCGGGGCATCAGGGGTGTTCCGTCAGCGTTTAAGGCTAATTCCTGTAAGTCAGGCCTGCTCTGTAATGAGCAGCCCAGGCCCTTTCTGGTTCAGCTGCTCTCCCTCTATTTCACGCTGCGCTGCTCGCCCCACCTTGCAGGGCCTGGGTTAAAAAAAAAGAAAAGAAGAAGTGTCCTCGCGAAGAGAACACAGAGAACAGGGAGCGCGGAGTGAAAGAGGCAAACACGCATGACTGGCCGCAGCTCCATTCATTCCAGCCCGCGATGGGAACGTAAAGGACCTGGCAGGACCCTCTCGGCAGCAGAGGGCAGCTTTGCACTCTAATAAGAGAATCCCCTCCGCCCCCTTCTCCCCCTACAGAAAAAGAGGTTCTTCAGTCTCTTCTTTCAAAGTGGCTGTTTCAAGAATCTTTGCCCGACTTTTTTATTTTAGGTATCCATTCACGGATTTTCATGTGCCCTATTAAAATGGCGAGTGGATGTCAGGGGAAGAGAAGCTGTCTTCTTTCATTGAATTTGCTTCGTGGAGCCCGTAATGTGGGTGCAATGAGCAACGCGGTGCTATGCCAACTGATCATGAATTACTTCAAGTGAATTTGTGCATTACAAGGAACTGGGAAAAGGAAAAAAAATACAGAGAGTTACCGGAGTGAAAGGAATTACCTATGTTTCTTACTGGTAGTGAAATATTCTGTACTAGTTACTACTCAGAAGTTCTACTATTCACAAATCCGAAAAAAAAAAACACAAATTGAAAAAGGGTATATAGAATGGACTGAATTTTTAAAAACTTACTTCAATGTTAAAATAATATTCTGCAATATATATAATATAATACAAAAATAAATAATCTGTGTTCCAAAACAAGTTTTATTTGTCTTACATTCACATTTTCTTGTGAATTCCCATCCATAACCACAAAACATACCCTGAATATTAATTATTATTAATATACGATGGCTAGATTATTTTCTAGTCCCGTTTATAAGGGGTGATGTCAATTGGCAGTTTTGGAACCCTTTTTTGTAACTGTGGAATACTTTATCAGGCTGATTGTAAGACATATTTTTTGTAGGAAAAGGTAAACAATTACAATTAGCATAGCAGTGATACTGAATACCATAACCTTCCGGAGGCCATTACAAAGGGACTCTTACCACAACCCTGCGGAGAGTGTTTAATCATTCTGAAATATTTTTAAAATAAACAAATTAGCATACATTTATTGCAAATATTGGACATGTGGCAGGGAGCATGGAAGTCGATTGTCTAAGTTGTATGGTGGCCTGAGGTTTGTTTTACTTGAACCATTAAAATCTGGAAAGATGCTTTAAGACCACTATGTGGTCGCTTTCTCTTCTTTTCCCTTTTCCATGGCAGTTCCCGGCATGCAACCTTGCAGTTCAAACCACAAAGTCAAGCTGAGATACTCTTTAGTTACACTGCCTTCGCTTCCTTACATTAATGTCCTCACCACATCTATGGTCTGGGTGTTGTTTGCATAGCTAATAAAAGTTGGTTATGCTCTGCAATTTGCTCCGCTGGCAGCTCATTGGCCACAGATGAACATCTGGCCTGGAGTTTTCCTGGCAGGGCCTTTTGAGTCTGTTTGACTGAGTGGTAGTACAAATTAATTTAGCAAATCGTGGCTTTGTCAAGGAAATCCCGTTCTTAAATATGTGTAATTATGGATCAGAACATGCTATATAATATATAATATGGAATATCGTTTGGGATGATGAAAACCAGTCCCCTGTTCCAGCAGTAGGTTTTCAGTGTGATCTGAACAAGAATTAATTTAGCATTGAATATTAGAAAAATCAAAAGGATTCTTTTTGTTTTTTGTTTTATATTAAATTTAGGTGATTTTGAATGTTAAGAATTATAAATATTTGAAATGTTAAAATAATGAAACATTTATCCCCAACCCTCATGACAGAAAAAAACTATAACACAATTCCATTAGGATTTATTTTTGGGTAAAAAATACATCCAAAGAATTATATTTTATATGATGTTTTTTTTTAAAAAACAGCTCGTCCTGTTTTATTCCTACAATTGACAGACTTCTAACAGTCTGTTTTTGTTTTCAAGACTTTCATCTTTAGATGCACACGGTGAAACCATCTTGGAGACAAAATTTCATTGACCTTGGGGTCTTTTTGAAATTCTTTAGTTGCAGTTAAAATAATTGTAAACTAAGTCTACTTTGATCTCTGTAAAGTAATTTGACTTGCTTTTAGTTCTTTGTAGTATTGATGCTCTAGCAATTTTACTCAATGATGTTTGTGTCAGTTTTATGAATATATACTCTCTTATTGCTAAGTTTTTAGTTCTGCGCAGACAAAATTCCCTTTCTGACATCCTCTTTGCTTATGTGCCCCTTATAGTAATTGGTTGGCTCTTAACTATAACTTATTTCACAAACAAACACACAAACACACACACAGGCATGGATTCATTATTCTATACTCGGAAGCAAGCTGTAGCACTGGGGTAAATAAAATGAAATCTGATTTACAGCGTTTTTCAAATTCACAATGTAATTAGGCAGATTAAGGTGTAAAGGAGACGTGCTTTCTGGAGGACAAGATCTAATGATTTCAAGAACAGTAAATATGGGAGAACAGGTCAGTTAACCCCTCTGTTGAGCCTGGGAACTTTCTAAACACCCACGGTCATGTTGCTTTAAAGAGTATAGCCTCTTTGCAGACACCTAAGAAGCTGGGTATTGCCTTGCAAATGCTATTCACATTATTAAAAATCAACCTGCCTAATTTTGCTGGTATGCCCTCTACATACCAAACATGCTTGACACTTAATTCATTACAGAAACTTCCCTGGCTGTTTATACCTTTCCAACCTGATTTGCTTGCTTTGGGTATCATTATTTTCTCTAAATAAGGAAACTATTTTATTTTAACGCGTGGATTATATTTATTTATATTATATTTACATTCAAACGAACAACTCGTAAAATACGGTGTCATTCTTTTCTGAGAAATCCTTGGAATGTGTCGCTCATGACTTTCCACGCAGAAAACGATTTACAGGCCACCTGGCATGTTCTTGGTACTTCCCAGGCCCGGGTCATCCTTTTGTAACTCCGATCACATGTGTAGCCCTGCGTATCATTAGCGTTGGAGAGGCAGGAAGCAGGGATGAAAGATTCCGTTTAGTGCTCGGCATGACAAGGCTTTAATAGGGCATTCATTGCCAGGATTCCTTTAGGATGACACAGCGCTGTCCGAGGGGAAGTCTGGGAGGCAGGGCGCATGTGATGCGCACTTGTCTCTGTTTGGAATCATTTTCTCGTCGGGCTCACGTCGCACTGCAAAAATCGTTAAATATATCCGCGATTGTCTTTCTTTGAATGTCTCGTGTAAAGGGGCTGTCCTTCTCAGCTTAAAGCAGAATCTACATCATGCAATAAGTTTCACAAAGAAACCACACAGACAAACAGTATCTGCCAGTCTAGTATCCAACAAAGCCTCTGAGAAGTTTAAAAAGTAACTGTAAGTGTGCAATTCAATCCTTACCGTTATTTATTTTTTGTTTATGAAATTATATTCCATTGCTAACCTATAGAAAACAACTAAACAGACACAATGTTTTAAAAAAACTTGAATTATGAATGAATTAAACATGGACAGGATATTGTTCTTTATGGGACACTCAGATATGCGTGTAACGAATCAACACCAGGATCTCATTTCTCTAGACTGACACAATTGAAGTAGGTTCACCATCTCTTCTGCCTTTTATGATCTGTAACACCCAGGCCAAGAGTTCAACTGTCTGGTCGATCACATCACGCAGACGTCAAACATGAAGCGCCAGCAGTTGTGTTGGGATATTAATTGGAAATCAAAATGAAACATAGACAGTAGAACGACAGAAAGAATTTACGAGGTAAATGTTTGCCAATTAAGATCTTCAATAAAGTGTTCTTTTTTTACCCTAGATTCGTTTTTTAGACTGAGGCAGTAAACGTATTCTTAGTGATTTGGTTACACAATTTTATGTTGTTCTTCTAAATGATGGTGTCTGCACGATATGTCCCCTACGATAAGGCCACCAACCAAATTCATTTATAAGGAAATTCTGGTCTCCTATGTGTAAGAACTTTTCAGAAATCCTTTGGCATAAACCCCAGTAATAGTTTAAAAGCAATAGTCACTGTTGAATTTATTGTTATTTAATTGCAAGATGTCCTCACACACAAAAACCTACTCTCGATTTCTCCCTGCTTCTTTTCATATGGTCATGAATGTCCACCAATTTCTTCGTATTCAAACAACTTATTTTTAACCTCCATGTATAACAATCCTCATGCCCATCATCCCCAATTATAGTCTCTACTAACAGCGTAACAGTGCTACTGCAACACAGACAGATATCTGCTCTCAATCAGTGCTTATTGTACCACTTGAACCACTTGAACAGCAAAGCCAAACCTTTCGTCTCCTCCATGTGGGTCCCCCCTTCTTCTCCCCAATGACAATTCGTCCATTGTGCCACCATCCCGTCTCCCCCACTTTCCGTCCAAGCCCTCCCCTCGCCACTGTGAGCTATATTACTTTGACCCCAGCCCATCAATCTGCTTCAATTGGATAATGATCTGTAATCACTTTCTTTCAGGGGAGTCTATAAAATGAACTAGGGCCTCTGGTCCTCCCAGGAGAGTTCCTTCTGCTCACTCCCATTTGATCTAATGCTCCTCCTTTCAGGGCTCTAAATGTCCTCGCACATGGGCCATTCTCTTCAGTGGGCAGCGGGCGGGCCGCTGTTGATTTTTCATGGCCCTGCTCTCCAAAAGGAGGGCTAAGTGCTACACGGCCGGGCCCAGCAGGGGAGCACCAGTGTGCCTACGTAGCCAACCGCCTTTCTTATTAAAGCTGACCCTTCATTAGGTTGCTTTGTGCTGCTGCCCTGTAATCGATAGAGCCTTCCGCGTTGCCAGGGAGGAGAGAAAAGGGCTCAGCGGCCGGAGCAGGGAGACCGAAGAAAGAGGCTGGCCTTCGTTTTGGCATTCACTCTGTGCGCCACCATCTGACAATAACCTTACATCAGCAGAACAAGGGCAGGGAACCCTGACTCCTGTCCCTCAACAGATGACAACAATGCGCCTTATTGTCCCTATGTATTATCACAGCAAGGCCAGGTTCCATAGGCAGTGAATAATAAGATTTATTGTGGCAGTAAATCAAGGTAGCTTTGTACTATAAAGAATAATCCTCCAATGTCAGCGTTAAGTAAGAGCAATCACTACTATAATTTTTTTCCTTAAGGTTACCCTGCTTTAAGGTTGGCTATCAACAATATAGGCTTGTAATACTATTATTATTATAATAGATACGTGTGTGTATATATATATATAGTTTGTGTGCACGCAAAAGGGATGAATGAATAAACGCGAACGTGGTATTTACTTACCGAACTGATGAATGAAACTTCAGCTCTGTTTTGTAGCTATCCTGTGAAGCAGTCTAATATTCGGTACTGCAGGCTGGCTGTTCATTATACGGTACATGCGCACATTTAAAACTGTTCAAGTAGGAAGCAGATTGACTGAGATTTAAACCTTCATCAATTCAGCATGATCCTTTGTTTAAACAGTCCTGCACTTCTGAATATACATAAAAAGGCTTATGAGATGTAAGTAAAGCCCATACAATAACTTGATGAATGGTATACTTTTTTTTGGCGAGGACAGGCTTGCCTTGTATATCATTATTTTTTCCCCATACTTCAGCAGGTTTAAGGCTTTTACACGCAATGCGTATGCCTATTGAAAGAATGGCCCCATGCTAGGCAGGCACAGATGGAGTCACCCTCCCCATCAATGGCGGACAATGAGAAATGGAAATCAAAGTTAAAGGGGTGCATCCAACCCGATTTAGCAAACACAAAAGGTGCTTGTAGGAGGCAAGCTTAGAGGAGGGGCACTGCGAGTGCTGGAACATGTCACAGGCGATAAACCACCGTCCTCAGCTGGCCTCTTCATCAAAGAGTGATAGAGACGTGGTGATGTGAGATAAACATCGAGTCCTGTTTTTAAGGTCATTTGCGCACCTTGATATTGCAGGAAACAAGGTAATGACTGACAAGGTGGCTGATTTGTTTATTGTTTGCAATTGCAGGAGAAGGAGAAGAGCCATTTGGTTGTTGACATGGTCGGCAACAACAGATTGGTTGCTGTGTTTTTTTTTCCTTGTTTGTTTTTTAGCAAGTCGTTCAGCTTAACTCTGTATCTATGGAACCTGTTGTAGATAAATAAATTAATAGGGGGAGAAAATGAACCAGAAGAGGTAAATGGCAAAAGGGACATCCTGTTATAGCATTAATGCTTGTTTTAAACATGGCAGGTAGAAACATATAAAACAGTGTGCAATTGTTTAAAGACTATTCTCATTTCATAAAAATTAACAGCACCCTGGTGTTCATGAGGTCACATATGAGCTAACCAGTTAAATGGTTGCAAGCACTTCTGATTTTTTTTTTATAGGTTATTTGGTTTTGGTTTAGAAATGTTTAAAATGAAATTCGAATGGCACATGAGTTACAGCCGTTGAATATAACAACTGAAAGAAATAAATAACCAGTTGATCTCCCATTAGTGTTTTAGATGTATCACCATTTTGCATAAAGAAATCATCTGAAAAGATGCCAACAGCTTTTATTATACTGCTCTAGAAATTGTATTGGAGTGAGTGAGTGCGGGAGTAAACCTCAAGTGAGTGTTCCTCATATTATTCCCGTTTCAGACTAATTTGTTCTTGACAGCAGTCTCCGAAGTCAAACAATGGTTAAGTATAATGAATCTTGAGCTGACCTTCGACATTTCCTGCTGAAGACAGTCCCCCACCCACCCACCGGAGGTCCACAGAAAGCCATTTTAAGGGCCATTTCCTCCAGTGGTGAAGCTGTCACGTTAACTTTCGTGTTGCGTAACCGAGAGTGCTCGCTTCCCTTTGAGGACATTCACCTCAGAAAGCCTCCCAGGCCAATTTATTGGTGTCACTCTTTCCCCCGCGTGCCGCGCTCGTCTGGGGATGAGATGCGGCAGCTGAGGTGTAATTCGCAGTGACATTGTAGCGTCAATCTCGGGCTAACTAATGTATGGAAACACACGGCCCCACAGATTGCAACCCCCTTCCCTTCCGCCCGCAGCTTAACCACCCAAATCGTTGGCCTTTCCCGCACACTTTATTTGACTGTCACTGCCTTTAAATTTAATCTGCCGGGCTTCAGCAGACACGGCTGATTTAAGCATGGACTTTCCAGGACTTTTTTCCCTCTGGTCCGCAGACTGAAAGACTCCCGAAGCATACATTCTCTCTCTATTTATTTATGTTTTTGGGCACATGAGTCCGATTAAAGCAAGGTCTGTAAGCATTTGTGTCAAGAAGCAGAGGTCTCCCTTCCATTCCAATCCATTTTCTTTAACTCTTCTGCCTCTGTGATCGTTCTTGTGCCAGATGAAACCAACAAAGCTTAATATGCTTCCTCAACACTGCATGCCACAGACTCTTGACACATATTTATGCAACCATGGCAATATGAGGGAGATGAATGCCGGCCACTGTTAATAAATATTTTACCTTAAAAGAGTGTTTCTTCCCAATGAATACATCGGCGGTTTATTATAGGTTTCACGATGTGGAGGTTTCCATCCATGTATTTCATTTCTGTTAAAAAATTGGCTTCAGATGTTCAACAGATGCTGCCAAGCCTTTGGACAGTCCGACTGCTTTAAGAAACTGCTCAGTTCCTTCTGAATGAACAAACGAGAGAAAATAATTACAATCACTGAAAACCTTAATAAGGAGTCAACATTTACTTTTTTACCTTTTGTAATAAATAATATGAATTTTCCTTGGCTAACCTGAATCTTAGCTTCCAATGAGTTCATCTCTATTTAGGTGTGATTTAAATAAAAACGTAAATAAAAAAAGAGCATTTAAATCCCTTGAGTTATATTTGTCATTAAGATTAAACTATCCTTCTTGGTCAGTTCCATTCTTTGATCTGTCATTACTGTTATGTGGGCTATCTTTGCAGGGGGATCTGTGTTCACATCTCTTTTACCCCCCCCACCCATTGTTTCTTGTAGTTTGCGTGAGTTTATTTGCTTTTGAATTAGCTATGTGAGCAGTTTCATTCACCATCATTTGAATAGGCTCAATTTTTGTGGAATTTAAGTAAATGGATATAAACAGTAAGATCACCAAGCATTCTGACTGGTTACACTGACAGGGCATTGACATCTTAAGGTGAAGATTTACAACTTCTGCGATCAAAGGTTAAGGAACTTCAGGAGAATAGTGGTTTATGGCATTTATTACAAAATAGATTAAACACTCATGTTAAAATCAAATTAGCACATAAATATGGTCAAGACTTTTGTGATATCAAAGACTAGATTCAGGAATGTGGCAGAGATTTGCCCATTCTCTGTTTAGGGGCCTACTACACAGCCTCCATCTAAATCCATCCTTTCTGTTGAGCCCAACCCACCCCTTTCTGCAGTCCTCCTATCAATCCTGTCTTTCATTCAAAATGGCACATCCCCTAACAAATAACAGCTAATGAAATAACCATCAGAATCTCATTATGCAGGCCGGCCCTGACCACAATTACCCAGCGTGTTGCTCAGCACCTGCACAAGGCTGGGTAAGTCCGAGCCACTTGATGAATGCCGCCGGCAGAGACTGAGGTGGTTTTACTGCAGGACCATCAGCTTAGGATGTTTTGAGGACCTAATGTTACGTGGCAGAGAGAGACGAAATTGTACCACGCCAAAGCACGTTTCGATGCGCATTTCCCGACTAAGACTTACGAGTGGTACGCCCCTAATTTGAGGCTCGACTGAGACCTGGGATTACAGGCAGCATGGAGCATCTAGGAACCATCCAAATTGTTTTGTTGGGATGGCTTTCAGATGACTATCATTCCCTGTGCTGGGAGACTTCTCATCAGCAGTTCTGGAGCTGCCCTCCAAATCTTTCCAACGAGGGACAAAAACGACTGTCCTAACTCTGTCTGCCTATTCTGAGACAAGCCGTTCCTCTGCCATGTCTTTTACTTTTTTTTTTTTTTCCCATTTCGGAACTGACAACAGATGGTGTTTTAATAAAGTCCAGTAGGAATATGACTGTGAGTAAACAATGCAGCACATGCCAATTCAGTAATTGCTGGGCACTATTACATCCCCTTTTTGCCTGGCACTGTCAGAGTAGGAGGGGAAGTGGGATGCGGGCGCACGCCTAGTGGCAGGAGCCAAGAGCGCAGCTGCTACGGGAGCGCGGGGGGTGGGGGGTACTAGAGTGGCAGCGCCATCGCTCCAGGCCTGGTCCTTGGACCCAGTGCTGCTGAAAGCTGGCCAATTGGCTGCGCTTCAGAGACTGGTCACTGACTCGCGGGTGGAAGCTGCAGAGACTCACTGCCCAGACATGACGCAGAGCAGAGACTGGAGGATCGATCACCCGACTCCACCGGCGCGCCTTTGCGTTGTTGTCGACAAGATAACTCGCATTTCGCGCTAAGCTTTCACAGTTGCGGTTGGTTCTTGCACCTTCAGGAAGCCTTGTTTCTGCTCAGGAAGCATGGCAACCAGACCTAGTGGGTCCCACAAGATGCAAACACCTTGCAGTTTAATCAATTGAGAGATCCCTCGTCACATAATAAATCCGTTTTTTTGCTTGCTGGAAAAATTCTCTTCTCACGAAGCATTATTAAATCTGGTCTCTGAAGACATGCTAATCACCATTACCTCGGCCTTTACACCCGCAACCTCATCATTACATCATCCATGATGTGGTGTTGATGTTATTCTAAAGAATAACTTCCCAAAGTTTATGACACAAAAGGGAATTTGGTTTTCACACACAACAAGAGTAAAGTATTTTATCCCTTAGTCTCAACGTTGGTCACAGATGCTACTTTCGTCGTCTTCATTTAGAAAATCCAGAAAATTCTTATTATGAAGAATTATAGTCACTCTACAGCACATGCCAGATGACTAGAACATTCTTTCCTGCGTTTGCTCATGGAAATGTTTACCGATGGTGAAACTTAATAAGATTCAATTAACCTGATGAATCCCGTTTCCCTCACCCCTTTGCCTATGGGTTTAAATCAAGTAGAGACATTAGATAAATCATATACACTGCTACTGTTTATAACATAAGATTACAGGTAATCAATGTGGATATTATTTACATTTTTCTGAAATTAAATTCTAATTTTTGGATAACCAGTTTCTCTTATTGGCTGCACATGTGTAATGGGTTGACAACAAATTGTAGATACCATGTCATAATCTTCTTAACATCTTTGGATACTTCGATCCAAGTGTTGCTAGTGATCAAATATGATCTACTCTATTGCAAATGGGTGGGGGAATACCTATATGGTAACAAGGGAATTCTTTCTAAAACGACTAAGGGGACCAGTAAATTGGACCTTGTATGCCATAATGCTATCTGGCATGAACAATGCTTTATAGACAGCTTTTCTGAAACCCTGCCTCACTCATTAGTTACTTTAATGTCGCTGTCCCATGAACATGCATTCATATTTTTGTGGCATTAGCTTCATCACATAATTTCTTCATTTCTTCTCTTGTGTACATTATAACTTTTGTTTCACTCAATATAGACCTTCATGCACTTTAGTGCCTTTTAGTAAGGTCGTTCTACATTTTTCCCCCCAAAAGAATATTTTTAAATTTTAGATTTTAAAAAATCTAAATATTAGATTCCCTTTCTGTAGAATAACTATCATCTGAACTTGCCTCTTTATGGAAACAATCCTTTGAGTTGTCATTTGTGGCATCAACACATAGTTAGAGTTAATTTTGCTGTAAGGTCCTTTTTTTTTGCTATGGTACTGATGTGTGGTTTCAAAAAGAGCACCAGGAAAAAAAACACAGAAAGGATTTGATTCAGAGAAGTTCCAAAAAGGTTATTAGTAAAAAATACATCTCAAGCTGCATAAACACTTACCTAAAGATTGTAACACGCAGCTCACCCAGGACCTCATTATGCACCTGAGCGTGGTTTAATTAGTGCAACCACACTCAGATGTGTAATGGCTCTTGGCTGTGTGCGACAAAGGCCTGAAACAAATCAGGTATCTACTATTTTAAACAGTCTTTTAGCTTGGCCTAAAAAAAGTCTGGGGAGTCTCTGCAGGAGTACCAAGTTCAGTTGTTCAGTGAGGGGAAAGCATTCTCCTCTCACAGTGAGTTTGGGTTATTATCTTTATTGAGAGAACCGCAACACTGTACTGTATAGGTGATCTCAGTCGGGGCTCTGATGTCAAGTTTTACCTCAGCACCGGGGATGTTTGGCCAGCCTCCTACAAGTGCAAACCTCTACTGCACCTTCTAGGAGCTGGTTTGCCAGCAGGGCTGAAGCTACATCATCAATCTTGACAAGCTGAGATAAATCCAAGTGGTGGAGGTATCATGGGGGGGTTCACTTTCTCTCCCAAAGATGAAAGGTAAACTGGGTCATAGCCCTCGGACCAAAACTGCAGCAGCTGCCCCTTCTATGAGTGAATCTTCCTTACGGAGCAGGCCTTCTTACTCCTGTGACAGCTGGCAAGAAACCTTGGACCAGCATGCTCCGTTGTTTCGGGGACCAGGCCATAAGCAGCCAGAGCAGAGAGTGAGGAAGCCAAAAGGTGCCCTCAACTTGTGGTCAACGATCACCCACTGTTGGCGAAGCTCATTGCTCTGATGCTCTGCGGTATCTGCCTTCTACAGGAAATGTCAATTTGTTAGATGCCTATATAGTATTGAGAGAGTCTTTCCGGTAATGTCGTCACAAATTTGGTAAAAGACAATATTTTCAAATATAAAGAAGTTCTTGAAGTTGTCAAAGATAATCCATTGTTTACGGCCAGTATTTTGCAAAACACAACTATGAAAAGGTTAATTTGGAACTTCCCCAAATCAAAAAACTTGTGGGTGTGGGTATTTTTATTGTGTACCTTATATTAATTCTAAATCAATAAACTGTAAAAGGTAGAATTCACCCGTGAACGTATTTTGTGACTCCACATTTAATAGCAAATTTTCTTGAGTAATTGAACTTGCTCCACAACCAACCTAAAAGTGTGTCTGTATTTTTTTAAATTAACTGAAATTAATTTTGTCCTTTCAATGTAACTTGTCAAGGTTTTCTGTGAGTAATGTGAAGTCTTTGAAATATGCTTTTACACTCCATCTGACATGAATGAAATGTTGGTGGCCCTCTTTAAAAATGTATCTCAGTCAAACCTGTTGGAGACTTCATGTTAACACTGGTGCACGGCAAGTTAAATTACACTTTTGATGTTGCGTTTTCAATTACATTTGCAACTGTGGAAAACAGCAGATGCTCACACATTAGTTTTATTCACTGACGCAAGTATGATGGATGTGTAAGATCTAATGTGCTTCAATCTTTGTTCAATATAGAGGTAATAAAAGACACAGGAGAGACAGACGCTGTATTACGTACGCATGTATGTATTTGTGTGTCAGACAGAAATGTTTAAAAAAAACGCTGTCTTGGAGTAATTCCCCCCAAAAATATATTTCATATCTGTTTGCGGTAAACAACAGATTGTTTAAAAATATAATATTCCAGCCCGTTTTAAAGGAAACCTTATCCATAGCTGTGCTAAATAATAAAACATATTTCAAAATTGGCAAATATCAATTTATTTGATTAACATAACAGATTAAAATAATCTAACACTGTACACAAGGAACAGTTTCAATAGACATGTGGGCTTTTATACAATGGGTATATTGCAGGAGAGTTACCTGCAATATGTTTCTCAGTGGGCTGTAAAGATCTAAATTTGACATATTTTCTCCTTAGCAGCTTGCATTGGCTGGTAGATGCAGCATTGCAGAAAACAATGCAGCCACAAAGACGAAAAAGAAGGGGAGGGATCGCATCCCCTGTACGATACAACATCAACAAGGCAGATGGGAACATTTATGTCATCTCACTGTGTGGCATTTCATGCTTTGAAAAAATGCACCTCAACTGAAACCAGATGGGATTCTAACTTCTTTATTTGTGACTCCAAAAAGAATCTGCAAACAGAAAAAAATTGAACAATAAGTAAGTAAGTAAGTAAGTAAGTTGGTAAATAAATAAATAAAACACTTGTGGACCTTGGAGTTACTATTATCATACCAAAAGTGAAATCTGTAATGACTAGTGTCATATGGTATATTCAATTATTATACAGTTTGTATAGTAACTTCTGCTGTTGCATCTGCTCTCTATGTGTCTTCCTCAGTGGTTATAAGAGCCCATTATCAGTTCAAATTACTGAAAAATTTATACTTCTAAGGTTTATTTAACAAAACAAAACAAAAAATGGCTGTAGATGGTCAATAAAAAATGCTTAAAGATTACCGAGATAAGTTGGTTTCCGCTGCCGGCTGAAGAGTTATTACTGAGAAATCAATTATAAGGTCATTAGTATTAAATATTGCACATTCCAAAGCATTACGACCTCATGCCCTACTGCTGCTAATGCCTCTACTGCTGCTGCTGCTTATGCATCGTCTACTGCAGCTACTAAAATGATGCTGTTTCTTTCGCTTTGGCACAGTACCCACAATGGCATTAAAAAATACACCTTACTACACATTTACAAGGATTTTATCAACAACAGTAATCATAATAAACAAACAGAAACAAAAAAACGCATGAAAGGCATAGACATTATTTTAAAACATGATATAATTCTGTGCCATGGTATGTAGATATGGGAAACCAAGGCCATAAGATGTCTAGATTGTTCTCCACACCATTCAAACAGATCTGACAACATTAAGAAACAGCCGAAGTGAAAGGCAGTAAAATGAATGCCTTTTTTCGTGGTGAACTGTTATTCCTTTTGGGGCACTAAATATGCATCTGAATAGGATGTTTTGTCTCGGAAGGCCTTCAGAACTGATTACTTAATTTATCCAAACCACTAAACAGATTGTTCTGGGACATAAAATATTAGAGAAGAAATTATCCCTTTTTTAGTCAATGTAATTACGTTAAGAGTGAATTAAATTGATGTACATTGAAAACAGTTAGCAATTACAGTCCCGGAAGCACGCCCCTATTCTTGAAAGAACATTATTTAGCGGAATTTTGATTCCTTGTAATTGTGTACTACAGGAAAGCAAGCCTGTCATGTGAACTTCATTTGTCCCACTGCATGTCCACATCACAGAGAAATGTGTTGCTATCATCGCTCAAATATGACTGACCCTTAAACAATGTGTCAAGTGAAAAAATTAAATGGTAGAAGTGCTGATGTGCTGCTTTGACGAATTCCTCAATCATTCTGTAAAATGAAAAACTGATATTTCTAATTATTTTCATGGATAAGGAATATTGGACATGACGTGTTAACCTCTCGTAGACTGCAACATTCAGCATAGAATGTAAAATACACAAACGTGCAAATATAAACACCCTAGAATATTGCCCAACAGTCAGAGAAATGGATATTTAATTTATCATTCTTTTAAATCTAGCTATTTAGTAATACATTGTAGAGGGCTCAAAACTCTGTTAGTAAGTAGGGGCACAGTATGAAAGGCAAATAAGGACTATGAGACAATCGAGTGCAAGCAGTCTTTTTCAGCCATCCATGTGATCAGTTAATCAGGTTTATCGGCGATGCAATCTGCCAGTGAACATGTGTGAATCCCAGCATTTCTCCGGAACTGAAACGGGTTTACGGAAAGGCCAGCGTCTGAACCCGACTGCGGGCGTCTGCTTCCTGTCCGGTTTGGAGCCGAGGATGGCTCACCAGTCCCAGCACTTGACCTGCTCTCCTCGAAGACGCTCTTGTGCTTCGCCGCGTGTAGCTAAACAGAAACACGCGTGCATTCGATATTGTCGCTATGTGTTATGCTCTTGGAGCGGCCCTTTCGTTCCGCTACACTGCCCGGGGTTTCCAGGCGTGCCCAGGGTCTGTCTAAGATGAGATGGAGACCAAGAGCTTCACAATGCTGTTAGAAAGATTTATTTTCCTAAATGTGTTTCTCACTCGAAAACAAGTTAAGAGGTAACCAGCGCATAATAATCATACAAATGAGGGTTATATTAAAATTCCCTTTATTGACCACCATATAAAATTAGAACCAAATAATAGTCATCGTGAGTTATCTTTTTCGTTATGGTATTTATGGTTTATGTCTTTATCGCCTTTGAAAAATAAATAAATAATATGAAGTTGTGTCCTCATACTGTAATTATTTTATGTTGTTACATACTGAAGTCTTTGCTGCACAGTATTACATTAAATTAGTTCGTTCCCAATGATAACAGATTTGTTTTATAATGATAATAATAAATAATAGGGTTCATTTCTCATTTTTATTCTCAAATTTGGGGGTTAACACACACCATGTAATAAAGCTCATATAAATTATAATGTAATCATCATATAATCTTATACACAATCTGTATCTCAGTATCCATTTGAGTGTGTGTCTTTGTGTACACAGAAAAAAATGTTTATTTGAAGGTGACAATGTCATATCATGCCTAAATAGATGTTTTGGCAGACCGGTCTACATTGGAAGCTGTCCGACAGTAATTTCCATTGTTGTGATAAAAATAAATCAGCTTATTAAGGGGCCCAGGGCCAGAGCCAAAAGTGACATAGATCTCAGAGAATATTCTCTATATCCACTGTGACAGTGACATATCACTGTCACCAGTTAGTTTTGTCTGGCTTGATGGCCATGGCTGTAACGTCAGATAAATATAAGCAATGAATCAATGTCAACCGATCAGTATTTAAGGGCACACTGAGATGTTATGAAGCTTAAACCATTTTTGTTATTTAACGACTGATGCTCATTTGTTGTGATGGTAAGGCTCAGTCAACATCATAACCATTAAAATTATCACCACTACATTTTTTTGGATTGATCATAAAAATTGTCATGTGTCCTATATATTCCCTTTAAAATCGCTGGCTGAAGTTACCTTCCGTTCATTCTTCAAAGCACAGCACAACACCACACAGGTATACAAGTGTCACTAGGTGGCGCTTAAATACAGTTCTCACTTATTATATCACAGATATCCTTCCACAGTACAGTATTCACATTCAGCAGCATCCAAAGTGAAGCGTTGCTCTAAAAAGAGCCTCTTTGACTTTATGGCGTTTTCCCGTTTGTTTGATATTAATCAGCTTTGGAGAAAAAATAAAATAAATCTGTATACAAAGAATGATTTTGGTCTCCTTTTACCTTGAGCAGGACGAGCTGGTTCAGACTCAAATAATGCAAATGGTAAACTGTATCAATTTACAAGGCGAGACAGGTGAGTCGCTGCAGCGATTCTGCGTGTGAATAATTATCAGTTCCCTTTGTCCCAAGCCAAGGGAGGCAAATATAGCACAATCACATGTTGTGGATATCCAAATTCTTTAGGATATCGCTTTTAAAGTGGGAGGAAATACTACTGTGGGTCCCTTGTTGAAATGTCAGCCTCTAATGAAATACCTTTGACATCAGTATCAGTTGACTCCAGCTTCAGGTGAGATCATAAGTCTCATAACTCTCATAGCTCTCTCTCTTTCTCTCTCTCTCTCTCTCTCTCTCTCTCTCTCTCTCTCTCTCTCTCTCTCTCTCTCTCTCTCTCTCTCACACACACACTCACACACACTCACACACATAAGAATTCAGTTTGAATTTAAAGTAAACAAAATTATTTTCGGATCCCAAGGAGATGCAGAGGAAGATCAAATCCGAAATTAAATATTGTAAAGGTTATTGTCTACTGGTGTTTTACTTATGTAATATATAATTGCTTAAACATCCTTTTTATAACAATTAGGTTCATTGCCATACAACCATTTTTCTTCGGTTTTGTGGATTTATTGTTGTTTCCAGCATTTTATAGCATTTTTGTAATGGATATTGTAACATAAAAGTATTACATAGAGTGAAGACCTTATAAATGATATCAGGGTTCCATCACAACAATATAAAGGACCATTTGTTTCGGATTAAAATTATTTAAAAAAAAACACACACACACTGGAATATATTTTGAATCAATATTAACCCCTGATTGAACCCGCCGGACTTGTCTAAGCAGGGCCGTAGTTGGATTCTTTTAAGCGAAAAACATCTGGGCGATGCAAACGCCGGAGGACGGGACCTGAGATGACAGTTTTCTGTGCGTCTGATGAGAAAGCAGAGCGCACGAAAGGACTCTCTCCAGGCCAGGCTAAGCAGGGGAGGGCGGGCAGCTGTGTGATCGTTCCTGTTGACGCTAAGCAGCTAAACAGTACCAGCTTGCAGGCTCTTAACTCCCCTCTCGAAGATGGCTAATGAAGTCCTGAAAGGCTTCCTGAGACTCTCATATGGCTTTGTTTAGTGTTTTTCTTTTGCACTTCAGAAATCCATTATTCTATCCGACAGACGCACGATCCCAGAACTAGCCAGAGAGAACGTGCACACAGGGTATCCACATTACAAATGGCTATGCGACCATGCTAGGAAAACAACAATAACCCCATTAGAGAGGAAATTGAAAGAGAGATAATTCCTACGCAGATTATCAGATCCTGTTTTTTTTTTTTAAATAACTATATGCTGCCATTTCATTAAAATACATGGTCTGATATACTTGATTGAAAGACACAATGTTTATATGCTTATGTAATATGTTTACGACAAAGTACATGGCAAATAAAATAATCATTGAGTCAATTGAATTTGTATTCACACCAAAGTGGGTAAAACCCAGTTAAAAGCAAGAAATCCAATAGCTTGAGCTGATATCTTTGGCATAGCCTGCCTCCCGTGGCCCTCTTTTTCATTATGTATTTTCAGCGCATTTCATGTTTATAGAAAATAACAGTACATCACATCAGAGTCAATGCTCATCGGATTTATTGAAGAGCTCAGCAATGGAATGTATCAACGACAGTGATGTATACTCCGTTCAATTACATTTTTTCTTAAATGTTTTGCTGGTTCGCCTTTGTTTTCATAAGTTTTACAGATGAGGAATTCTATTACTATACATCTGGTTTGTTGCAGTCAAAGGCTCTTTCAACGTGTATTTTGTAATGTATGCATTTTTGTTGGTTTTATCTTTCAGAAACACAATGTTTTTTTTTTTTTTTTACAGTTCATTGCACCCTCACTCAGAGACATATTTTCATAAAGCCAAAGAGCTGAAAAATGACAACTCCCCTGCCTTTGTTATTGGAATATATTGACTTCCCTTGGTTCATTGGCTTTTTATTACAGTCCCGAGGTAAAACGACTGTCAGCAAACAGGGTGAAATTTGTTTCAGCCATTTGCTTGGAAACATTTGAATCTCTGACATTTCTATTTTATGGGTGGGAGGTGGGTAAGGAGAAGGAGAAGAGGACAAGAAAGGAGGTGACAGGGGTTGGTCAGCCTCCATCAAGGTGGTCCTTTCACAAAAGCCCAGCCGGAGCATCTGCCAGAGGAAGGTGGCCCCGACGCCAGCTCCCCCTAGCCAGGGTGGGGGCGGGCGGACAGGGCTGAAGTGGCAGCTCCTCCCCCCCCCACCTCGCCAAGAGCCAGCGCCTGGGCAGAAGTGCCATCTGATACAAGTCTATCATAATGAAGGTCCAGCATGGGGCTAAATGAGTTTCCACCTCAGCCGCGTGAGGGGCTAATGACAGAACAGCCTCCCTGCGTTTGGGCTGCCGCTAGATTTTGTAGGGGCATATGGTGCTTGCCTAAACTGCCTGGCTCTGGAGAGCCAACTAAACCCCCCCCCCCCTCCAAACCCCCCCACCCCTCAACCCAGCCCAGTTAAAGACGCAGTAACCGCGGCCATGCAGGCCACAGATCTGCAAGACGACCAGGCCGCGAGCGAGGGATCAGTCTACTCAGTGTTCCATCGCCGTGTCACTCGCACTTGGAAAGCCTGAAAGTTGAAGACGCTCAAGACGGTTCCGCGCATGTGCACCACGTGCCATCCCTGTAATGCAGCCATTTGTAACACCTTTGTAGATTTATATTAATTTGCGGGATTTAATGTGTCATAAATGGCAAGCGATCAACGTGGGAAAACAAAGTACATTTGTGCGCATAGCTGTTAAGTAGTGTGGAGGGGGTGGGAGCTTAGCAAATACAACATTTTCGTAGACCACTTTATGGTTCCCAAGTTATCCAAATTAGCTTAAAGGATTGATAATTCTTTACTAATATAACACTGTTACTGAGCCCCAAACTGTGACTTGTCTTTTCTGGTTTTGTCAAACACTAAATAGGGTTTGGTTGTGGAAATTAAACAAAATCGCATAACAAGGAATTTTAATTTGATTAATTCATTGTTGTATTTATATGCAGAGCAAAGGAAGCCATGACGGTTCTACGTTATTTGTTCCACTGACTAATGACAATTTCCTGCACAATAACATCACTAAAAAGCAGCCTCAGAGCTTGCTTCGCCTTATAATCATAGGCGAGTGGAAGCCAAAGGGAAAACAAATAACCTTGGTTTAATTCCACCACAAGGCTACTGGTGGCTGCTCTGAGTACAACTTTTAAGGTGAAATTATGTACCAGACAAAAAACTTGATTCAGATTTTGCTAGTGTTGCAGTTCACGTCAATTAAAATTTTGAAAACAACAGAATGAACTAAATAGAATGATGATATCACCATGCTTCAAAACGCCTCAACAGTGAGCTCGAAAACTAGCAACAACATATACGGCCATCTTTGTTTTAGAGTATTCCGGATGATACCCCGTAAAAAAAGTGTTGATTTACAAAATTTGCATCACAAAATAACTCCAATGAGTGATGATAATATTCCTTAACTCTAATGAATAAAAAAAAGCATGCCTTTAAAACTAAATATGCAAGCTACTTCTACATTCGTCTGCGTAAACATATTTAAAACTTCAACCTCTGTTCAGTTTTATAGGGAGCCTGATTTGATTAAATAAACCACTAACACCCCGCAGACAGTTATAAGAGTGCAATCACTGATATTACAGCCCCAACCAAGCATGCTGGTATCAATAACAAGCCCTTCAAATGATGTCGCCACAGATGGAAGGCGAAGGGTGGAAAGATGGTAGAGGCACTGTGCTGCTATGCAGCGCTGTCGTGCCGCCGCGCCGCCGCGCAGGCTTCCCACGAAGTCTCGCTTCCTCACGCCACTTCCCCTCCAGAGGTGATTGCTTGCAGCTGGGGCACACTGAGAACATTTTAATATTATGCAGAAGATTAGAGCAAACTAACTACATTATTCTCCAATTACGCTCATTTCATCCAGCTGACGTCTTTCTTTCCTTCCTTTCGTCGATTAGCCTAATGCGAAAATTGGAACGCGATGAGGACCGCTCCGATTGTTCCTCGGCTGCCTATTATTTCACACCGCCATTAAGAGTCGTCTTTATTGTAACTGTAAATAAAACGATTAGGGGCAGATCCAGCCGGGGCTGGGAGATTTCGTGTTGGGGATCTGCTTATCAACATTCTTGGAAGGTTTGAGCACGCGAGGCTCTCTGGCGTGGCGCTAAACCCCCCTCTGAAGCCGCATTACAGTAGTAAATCTCAGTTTAGAAATTGTTATGCATCATGTCATAAATAAATAAATCAATTAGATTCCGACTGCAAATTTACGCCTTTGCCACGCGAGTTCAATTTCATTTTTCTTTTTTTTTGTCACATGCCTAAGCCTGCTTAATATCCCGCAAAGCGTGCACAAATTATTAGAGAACATGTGCAAGTATTGTCACAGGATGTTTCGGATATGGAGGGGTATGGTAATGTTAATCAGGGAGGAGAAAACCATCTGTAAACCCCTTGAACGGCAGACATTTCATTGAATTGTGGGTGTTCCACACAAAGCGTACTTGAAACCGACAACGGATGATACGATTTGAGATCAGAACGTGAAAGCTTGGGCATTATTCCTACTTTACACTCAATGCATGCAACAAGTTAATAATTTGCATAATAAGAAATGCTCTTTTAATTCCCTGTGGGACACTAAGAATACCTAAAAAAACGAATCCCACACCTCGCTACATCACAGTAGTATGATCTTCAGGGAAGTATTTGGCTCTAGGCTACATGAGGCCTGCGTTGTTCTCATGGCTTTCTGGTATCATAACGCCAGCATAGCATTGGGTGTACCAGTAGCTCTTTTTCACAGTGCAAAAAGGATCATAAAATGACATTGCGAGGAAGACCAGAGTAAAATAAATCAATACAGTCATTGCTAAAGCATTAATTAATAATGTTAATACTAGTGACGAGATGCAGTGATAACTATGTATATTTTATGGATAAACACTTTTGGAAGTGTATGTCTCACCATTGAGAATCAGTTGATGGGATGAAATCATACGGCTGTTCATTTGCTAATAAACCACCCGAACCTAATATGTTTAGTGTTTTAAATCATCTTACAGTTTTTTTCAAATTACCTTTAGTTAAATGAATGATTAGAGGATAATACATTGATTTAGTTTAGTCCTACCGATTTAATGGCTGAGCTTTGCCATAAAGAATCATTATTAATGCTTTGTGAGATTCAGACTTTCCTTTTACATCTACTTTTTTATATTTTTATGGACTAAAGAGAACAAAATGTTTGTTTGACCCTGGATGGCAAATTCTATCGCTGAATACGCATTTCTAGTTTTAAGAAAACACAATACAACTTTAATAGCATATCATTCTGATGCAATATTGATACGTTATCCCTAATATGAATGCTATATAATGTGCTTATAACTGTTTAATAATGCAACCGAAATACATATGCGTGTTATTACATCATATTGCATTTTTTAGAAAAGGCTTCATTTGACACCACTGCGACAATAAATAGAAAATCCTTTGGGCTAAGTTTCCAGAAAGACTCCTCTAAGAATGACTCCTCGAACATTTCCAAACATGAAAAATCCCGGTGTTGAGATTAAGTTACTCAGTTCATTGCTGGTAGCGTATTTACCCTGCATAACCACATGTATTCCATGAGAAAGACAGGAGGGCTTTTCAACAGGGGGTTCCTCTGGTGTTTAGGGTGTTCCATGACACGGCACCTGTGCCAAAAGGCAAGGGCTGCATTGGGGTGAACTGGATCTTCATGGATTTTAAATGACTGACCAATGTGTTCTACTTTATTCTATGACAACAAAGCTGATTCACTAGAAAGGTGGCAGGCCTTCATATTATCCTGATTTAAAAAAAAAGATGGCACACTTTGAAAACTGTTCAACGGGGTGACTAATTCTTAATAATTTAATTTTTAAAAGTATAAATATAAAGTAAATATCCACAAATTTTGAATCACTACTAATCCTAATAAGGATATTATCGTCCCATGCAAATGACCAGCCTGAGAATGTTATACCACAATGTAGCACATACTTATCAAGAATCTTGTTGATGAGACAGTAGCTAACTAATAGCTCTATTTGGATATGCAGCCATCTTTTAGATGCAAAATATATTATCGCTTCATTGTTTCTTATACAGATTATTACAATTATATATTTATTTAATTCTGCCAATACATGTCTGTACTGGGCCCCGTATTCTGCATATCTGACATAATAAACATGAACAAGGATGTCATTTTTCTGACTTAGAGAACAGCTCCATACTAAAGAATCTCAAGGAAATACATACAAGGATAAGACTCCTGTGGTTCAAAACAATTGTGTTTCACCTGGAAATTTAATATTTAAAAAAATTTGACAGGTCAAAGATTTTGGATGAGGTTCTCATGACACAAACTGTCAAAAATTCACCAGGTAAAACATTTGATGATAGTTCACAAGGTGATCATTATTAGGTCATGATCAATTCCATTAACCGGTTATGAGTAACACCCAGGCTTGGTCATTAATTTTTTTTAAACTGTCTGCACCTTTTTTATGCTTAAAAATCAGACTAGGTGAAAGGAAGTCAGTCCATTGCTAATATGAATAGTCCCCTTTATTCAAAGACTGAATAAAATCAATGCAGAACTGAGCAAGCAGTTATCAATAAGTCCAGTATTTGTTAACCATTTGGTATGTTTCCTTAAAACTAACAATTTTAGATTACATATTATACCACTACCCCAATTTTAACTGGTGGTTTGCTCCCCCAAAAAACACATTTAACTGAAAAATACATTTTCCCATTGAAGGAATAAAGGAAGGACGCCAAAGCAACGCAGATGTACATTTTCGCATTAGTAATGACGTGAAAAAGCTAACTTAAGCTTGTTAAATGCTGTGCTCATCCATCACAAGTGGTAATCATTTGTTTATATTTGCAAAAATTAAACATGTCAGTGGAGGTAAAATTTAATTACCACAAATAACGAGGCTTCAATTTGGTACCCAGCAACTGTTTCTTCATAAAATATGTAAATTGCCTAAAAATAACATGAGACTATTCCTATATGGAATCAAGGTGGTATAAGAAAATGTTAATTTTAGTCTAGCTTCAGAACGATGTGAATACATCAGTCAGAAACTGTAAATGTGCCATCAATCCAGCAAGCAGGAAGATATATTTGATTAAATTATCTTTTTTATTTATTTATTATATAGGTATGTTTAATTTTTTTACGGTCCATCAATGCACACATTTTTGTCTATACATACTTCATCTAATACTTAGTTAACAGGCCTTTAGAATCAGAGCCAATTTTTTCACGTGGAACGTCTCTGAGCCTTTCTGATGGATGACAATCAGCTGTGCATAAACATACTACAACAATTATTTTTGTATGAAGATAAATAGCGATACACTAATTGGAGGATGTGTATCAAGTACTAACTCAAATATATAATAATGCATTAGTTATTGATTATTGCCATCAATAACATTCCTGAGAACAAACCTAGAAGGCATTTAAAGGCCAGCTTGCTAAATGCAGGCATCCAACAGCTAGGTAATTTGAGACCTTATTAAAGTCAGTTGATAGTGTATTTATTTCAGAGTATTACCAACGACTGAACAAGCTTTCCATAACTTATGTGTGCATACTTTTAATTAAGCTACAATGACACAAATAATACATTATGTTATAATAATAACACATTTAATGTCCATATTTGTACTTCTATTGGTGAGTAAAACATATTTCTGGAATCCTGAGCTCTGTAACTCCAAGCTCTACATTAAATCATTGTCTGGGGCACTGATGAATTATGTCACTTAGACACCTCAACTCTCAACAGAGCCTGTGGTCAGAATAACTTCAGCAGACAGTGGAAATCCGATCCTAAAGAGTTCTTGCTAGGTGCTTCCCACACATCTTGCAAAGGGTGTGTCAAGCATTTATTACCGTGGGTAACATCCCAGTGTATCGCTTTTCTGTAGTCTCTGCATTTATACACAGGTTACATGGTACATTCAAAATAACCATAAGCGTTTAAATAAAGATCCATTGTAAAAACTTACAGAGGAGATTTCGAGATAAATCCATACAACACTATTCATAGGTTTGGTATTTGGGAATATTTCTTGTGAAGATTGGTTTCAGTTTTTGTCAAGGGCAAAAGTATCTATGTCCAGCATCTGGCATATAAAAAAACATTCACTCAAACGATTAATTGCCTAAAGTAATAGATAATTAACATGATGGGAACTTTTACTTTTAAAATAGTCCACCTTCCATTCTGACCAGCACAAAGAACTGCCCTTTAAAGTTTTTTTGTTTTAAAAAAAGTTAATAATTAAAGTAGTTTCATTTCTCAAATATAATGTGTAAGAACCTAACTATATTACTTTCAAAAACACTTGGTCAGTGAATTCCACAAAACCTAATTTAGGGATCATACTCTACAGTAAAAATTAACTACATTTTCCTCTCTCGGGCACCAAGAAACCACATCATCAGCCACCTGACCGATTCTTTCAAAACCTAAACCCTTAAACGCACAAAAATAAAATAGTCCTAAATCTTGGCTTGTCCTTGAATGATTATAAAACAATTTACACAAAAATATTTATGCCCCAAAAACAGGGGCTCCTCAAAAACTCCTCAAAACAGAACTCCAGAAAGCAACAGTGTACGAAATGCATGACAACAAAGCAAAAATAAATAAATAATTGCCCTAATTCCCAAGCTTCCATGGAAAATTTCTGGAAATGTTTAGCCCCCTAGGAACCCTAATTTAAAAGCAATTTGCATAAATAATCACATTTATAAATGCATATTTTTAGGGTTTACTTACCATAATCTATTATAAAGTCTGCTTTTATCAAAGAGGTCACTTGCAATTTAAATATGAGGAATTCAGAAAAGTGATAATATGAGTAATGTAAGTATTGATGCAGAAAGCTGAAATAGCTTATCATATTCGAGCCAAACATTTACTGCCGATGCAGACATGGATAAAGCATGGATTCCACTGAAACAATATTGCAGCAGATGAATTCACCATGTATTGAGTATTTTCAGTCAATATTATGTGAACCAGTGTTAATTCATGGCCGGCTACTCTACTGAACTTCATTGAGTCACCTAAATTTCAATATCTTTGGTATCTTTTGATTAATCATAGCAGCCTGTATCTACTGTGTACACTATGGCCAGCTTGTTACAGACTCTTGTTACTGACAAATGCGGTTCTGGTGGGGAGAGAAAGCAAGTTTAGTCTGTTTTGGGAGAACCCAAAATAGTTAGTGCCTCAATCTGAAAAGTTGTACTGTGACGTCATGATATGAAAATTTGAGCATTAAAAAAGTTTTAAATGCAACCCCAAGCGCAAGTGTTTTAGAAAAAAAAGCTAAAAACAACAGTACCTTAAAAAAAGAAGGGGAAATACAGAAATATTAAAATGCAATGAGATTACTTTAAAAAAACTGATGAAGAAAAATGTAATATATAAATATAATACTTATTATAAATGAAATAAGTTTTATAAAATTAATAGTAATCAATCAATTTATACTACTCATAGAGCATTTTACTGGTTTAAGACCGATATACCGACACAAAAAATTGTAGTGCAATGACTCATTCATTTATTCTAAGCACCAGTATGATATGTTCTCTCTTTCATGTCCTAGTCAGTGTCCTGGTGGTTGCATTTCACACGAAATGTCCAGAGTTTAATTATGGCCAAAATGGGACTAAGATTAAGACCAAACAAAATGATCACTGATCTGAAAAATGATTTGGCTTTACAGGAGAGGCAGACTGCTTTATAACTCAGCCCAACTACTTTGGGCTTCGGATTCATGAAAGTATTAACACAATTTAGTCTACACATTGAAATCGAGTTAAGCCTTATGAATCAACATTTTGACATAGTAAACATGTACCCGTAAACCTGCATCCACTTAATTCATAAAAACGCAGTTCAGTCATTTATTTCGTCATGTATTGTACAGTGCACATCGACATTTTCATAATACCTGACCTGATTCAGCATGTCATGCTTCCGCATTGTAATATGTATGTTTCTGATTTAAAGGCACACGTTAGAACTAATGCTAGTGGTTATGCTAATATTACTAATATTTTCTTATTATATTACCATATTTTTTTATAATTGATTACATTTATTATAAATTATGTTTAACAGAACATCAAATGGGGATAAAATTGATTATCATAGGATGTAATCAAAGTAAGAAGAAAATCCTCCCGCAAAAGGTCCTAGAATGTTGATAATCCTCATTTGTCCTTTATTTTTTATAATCCTAGGCAGCCCTCATAGGGTGATTATTACAGAAAGGCAAATGATATAAGATGGTTTTGCTGTTGATCAGTTACTTAATCTCTCATACCTGGGCAAGAACCCTATACTGTCAGATGTTTCTTTCTTCTGTCTGATTGTTTGTTCCCATCGCAAGACAAAACACAGCATAAAGTATGACCAGGAGCATTCCTTCTGATCTCTTTTTGGAAACATAAATTTAACAATCATCTCTTTTTCACTGTGTTAGATGAGTCAACCTTGAAACTGCCGATAGTCATGAGTCTCCTTTTCAACAGCTGTAGTCATGGCATTTTCACATTGTTAGCAAAAATCATTGCTGTTGAAAATGATAATGTGAAAAAACCAACAGAAAGCTGGGTCATGTCTTCGGTCATTGACATGTAAGGTGACGTAAGATTAAATCTCCCAAATGTATTCAGCAAGAATTTAGTCTCCAAACACCCAAGTGACCGGGTGTCTCCACAAACTTGACAACTTTACTACAGCAATGGAGGACACACAAAAATGTAGTTATTTACATTCTTCAGAAATACCCAACAAAACACAGCTTCTCAAAAAATCAGCCAAAATTCTGTTAGCTTGCTTGAAATGTTGCTCGCTAAATTTGGTTTGTTTTATTTTAATCAGTGAGACAAAGTTTGACTAATGGAGTAAAAGTAAACAGAGAGTGCCAGGTGCCCACACATGCTTTGAATTCCAAATATGTTAAGCTTGGACAAGAACATATCACAGTAATTAATTGTAATGGCTTAACTTGCAAAACAAATCAACTTATATAATTAAGCATATTTGAAAATCAAGACGCATTCCTGTCAAAATACTTTGCACTGCACATATCCTCTGAATAATGGGAATTTATATATATATATATATATATATATATGTGTGTGTATGTGTGAGCACTTT
>JAOVYW010000001.1:3790547-3818863 GCA_025775045.1 Hiodon tergisus
TGGGAATTTATATATATATATATATATATATATATGTGTGTGTATGTGTGAACACTTTAATTTTGAACACTATTTTGTTAATTGTTTCACTCTAAGAATGTGAACAAAAGTATGAGGTAGAATGTAAAGTATGTTCAATAGACGAATCATGCCAAAAAAACCAAATGACAAACATCATGGCATTCTCTCTAGGGCGTTAGTAGTATAAGGTTTCAGAAATGGGAGAAGCTGTTTTTCTTCTCTGGTTTTTACGTGCCTGGGTCAGGTTCTCCTGCAATTAAGTGAAATTTCAATAGTTACAATTTGCTCTTTGTAAGCATCTGATATTTTACACATATTCAAAAAGAAACTGGTTCAACAAAAGGCTATAAAAGCACAGTAAATTAACTCTCTAGAAGTGCATCAACCCGTTAATCTTCGATGCAATGACTTAATGGCTCAGGTTTTTCAATAATACCTTCTCGTTTTAGAGTACCTGTGTCATTCTAAAGAACCGGTGTAGAAAACTCACCTCTTAAATAGATTTTCTGGTTAGTTGTTAACCACCCCCCCCCCCAAAAGGGAATTTCCTCTATCATTCTACTAAAGTATTATTTTATTAATTATTTAATACCAATCATAGAGGAAGAAAAAGATCAAAACTGAGATGATAAATACAGTAGATAGAAATTACATTTGCATTTGTTTTTATTTGGTTCCCACCCAAAAATGAAACTACTACAGGACACACGAGAGTGGGTGTTCACTTTGAATTAGAGGTCCGGTTGTCCACGTAGCTGATGCATTCTGTCATCCTTGAGTCTAAAGCCTTATGTTTTCTGGACACTAGGCCCACTTGTGCCCCAACTGTGGCAGCCAAAAATTTAACTTGTTTTGTCATCCTAGGGGAAATGTACAATGAGAAGTCCCACGGGACATTTTGGGAGGGGTATTGGGGAGGGTAGGGGGCTCTAAAGTTAAACCTAGGGCCATTTATTCAGGATGCTCATTTCAGGATCTGTCCAGACAATACAATCTGAACACGGCGTTGAGTGAGTGAGAGAGGCTGTTTGTTTTGCAGCTTCTCCTTTCCCTATTGTGGGTTTCAGACCTCGGCTACATGCTCCACTGATTGTTCTGTGACCGAGCATATGCTACCCGTCTCCCGCAGTAGCGGTTGCACTAGGCATCATTAGTGCCATCTGTGACAATACCCATGAGCCCCGACACAAACTGGAAATCAGAGAAGGGGAAACGCAGGAAGACATAGGGTGGCCGTCTTGCTAGAAAGGGGAAACCATCAGCTGGGCCAGAAGTGGCCCCGTGTCAGGCCAGCTCCGGGGGCTTGAGAAGGAAGGCTGGAGCTGAGCTACAGACACCAGCATGGGAATGATTAGGGGGCGGGCAGACAACAAGAAGTGAGATAGAGGAAATGCTAGAATAATAGGACCAGGAAGACTAAATGGCCTATCAAACACACCCCTTTCTGACCTCCCTTGAGTCAGTCTGGCCACGATGAAAGATCCAGGCACTTTCTTCTCCTAATGATTTCCTCAGTAATCAGTCCTACGGAAGTTGTTGGGCCCGTTGTGATTAGTGTAAAGGATTCCTTAATGGTTCTCATGGTTTGGGGAAAAAAATGTCTCTGTATCTGAGGCACTGTAGATTGAAGCATGTAGCCTGATGGTGCAGTGGATTCAAAGAAAACCCAGAAGATTTGGTGGGAGATTTCAAAAACCTGCTAATGGTATTAATGATAAATGTGCCAGTTTTCCCTTCTTCCTCATAATGTATTTTATATTTCTTTGGTTAATTATTTTGGTTGGTGGAAGTTCAAGTTCTGTTTGAAAAAAAAACAAAATAAAATTTCAATCAGACTGCAATACATGCAAAATTTTTGTCTGAAATATACTGTTTTTGTTGGGAAAAAAAATGGTAGTTATTCATTTTGAAAATCTTTGCCTATTATCTGTAACACCACCGATGAAACCAAACTGAAAATTGTGCCGAACAATGATAAATATTATACATGTAAATCTGGAACAAATATGAAAAAAAGGTCTCAAGTTCTTGAAAATGTTACTATTAAGTAAAAATCCTGATCTTTGAGATGTTGATTTAGGGGAGATATAAAACCCAAAAGTAAAAATTCTCACGGTTTGCCTGAAACTTAGCTCATGAGAATGAACTGATACCAAGAGTAATCCTCGTAATGAGGCTCAGCAGTACCTGACAACCACTACAAATAAGACTCAATGATAAATGTAAGTGATACCCAGCAACAGGAATGTGAGGAGAGTGACAAGACATCGAATCGAGCTGAGAATGAATGGAAGGGATTTTTGACAGTTGAACAAGATACCATGGAATGAGAAGATCGATGTGACAGGGGTTGGGGGTGCTGGTGGGGTGCTATTTAACACTTACCTATCTGTTGGTGCAGGATTTAAAGCGGAGGGTATGGCAATAGTGAAACTATATCCCTGCCAGGTGGCCTTGTTTTTTGAGGGCTGGGTTCCTCTTAAAATGATACTTGTGTCTTGTTTCACTGCCCAGTGCATAGCACTTGTTAAATCCAGCATACCGTTTCCATGTCAACAATGACAATGTGCAGCGGGTCATCATCCTTAGAACATATCTAAGTATGCGAAAACCTGAACCTGAGATCTGGCTGCAGATGGAGCCTGTTCTTTTTTTTAAACAGTTCCCCACTGTTTCAGTGAAATGTCTGGAGAAGTAATCCATTGGGATTTGGTATTGCAACTACTGTGTGAATTACTGTATGATACTATATACAGTATTAAAAGTGTGTGTATCTGTGCAGTTCTTCCACACCGATCTCAATTTTTGTATGGCCCTCGCTTTGTGCACAAGGTCATGCTGAAACTTTTGGAAGCACAGAATTTCATAACTTCAAAATAGCTGAACGCTGGAAGGTTTTTAAGTAATAAAAAGGTGTAAAAACTATTCTTTTGCATTACCAATGTTGTAATAACACCCAAATTGTATAAATAATCGCATATATGGAATATATAAAAATAAATCAACAGCTAATCAACTTTGACAAGCCGCTAATTAAACTTTACACAACTGTATTTAATAGCATTTTTTCTTTTTATGAATAGAAGAAATTACAAAACAAATAAAACAATGTTAAATACAATTTTATTAAATGGAACTGCCGGGTTGTCATTGTTTTGGTTTGGTCCCAGCCTAAATTTATAATATTCTGCTTTGTGCATTGCATGGACTTAGCTTTTAATTTTTAATGAATATTCCAAATAATATCATTATAATATTTTACAGGAAAGGGGATTTAAAATAATGAACACTAACTTAATTAAATGAGTTCATACCATTTGTTTAGGCAAAATCTGTTGTTAAAGGCTATCTTTAGAGCCTCTGTGTTTTTTTTATTATAGACACCTGCCATGAAAAAACAATTCAGAAATGTTATATCATTTAATATGATCAGATAAAAATTGCTTTGGGGCACTATAGTTAATAAATGAATTATTATGTTGCTTAGGTGACACTGTTATCTTGAGCTACCTACAAAGTTTACCCATTTTTACAACTCAATATTTACTATGGCATTCAGCTGTGATGGTTTTTGAACTTGCAACCTTTCAGTCACACTGTAAGTCTGGAACTTTAACCACTGTGACCAGACAATAAGACAAGGCTGACTATAAAAAGAGAACCACCAGTTTTAACAGACTAACCATTATTATTATTATTATTACTCTATTTGCTTTTTAGGGTTATTCGGGAGGATGCCAAAATGCAATGATCCTGTGTTTTGATTCTCAGGCAGCTTTCTCTACTTGGCCACAGCGGCGAGGACAGTACTGGCAAGGAGAGCAATACACATGGGCCTTTGATCCCCCACCCCCAAACCCCACACAGCGGGTTGTCACTACCCCCTCTGCCCTGCAGGAGAGACAGCTTTTCAGTATAAAAAAAACCAGTATAAAACTAGTGTGGCGTCTCTCAGCCTACACGAAAGGCAAAACTTTTGTGTGCAGGTTCCTCCACCAACCCAAAAATTGTCCCCCCCCCCCATTGTCACCTCTCCCACGAGATGGTCTGGCTTGAGGCTCCGCTTTCAAAACACCTACAGATCATGTTACAAACAACAATCCAATAAACCTCAGAGTTCGGAACATAAAATCATATGTAGGAATGAATAAAGTAAATCCCTACTGCAATTTCTTAGTCTGGAGTTTCATAAAGTGCACATTACACTAAAGGAGCAATGTACACCTTGCAGGTTTAGGCCTTGATGATCAGTTCATGTACTGAGTAGTAGTATAATCATTACAAAATATTTTTTATACTGATATTTGATTAAGACCCCTCGGATATGTTGTATTTCTATTTTTTATTCCAGTGGTGTAACCCCAGCAGCTGTTGTTTTAATATACCTAAAACATTGAATTGCCTTGGATGAAATTTCTCCCAGCAGCAGTTCAGTAAACAAGGATAACAAAAAAAAAACGAATTCTCAATATGCCGACCTCGATGGCCTGGAGAAAATGAACACACTGGGTAGTTCAAATTTAGCTGCAGGTAAGCTTTTACATTTCGTTACTCCTTCTATTGGCGAAATTATGAGCTTTTTAATTTGTCAAAAATCCAATAATGCCACTAAATAGTATTGATGCATTATAGTTAATTATGTTGCCGTATGGCCCTCAGTAAATATATTGGTTAAACGCTTCCCGAGACAGAAGGCACTTTAAGGTTAATTTACAATAATTGCAGATCAATTCAGTTAAATCAAGCTTTGGACTGGCCAAGACCCTGCAGGGCTTATCTTGCAAGGAATGGGCTGGATAAGTTCAATCCTTTGGTGGTCAAACCAAATCAATCAGGGATGTAGGTAATTATAACAGTAAAAGGCATGCTCATTTTATTTTCCTGAATGACTCAAATATATTGATTTCTGTCAGAATATTTCTACTCACCACGCCACCTCTGTGGACTAGCACAAGCTTATTGACTTAAGCTATCTGCCAAAGAAGGGTCTTTCTGTGGCCCAGGGTCCTTCACGCGTTATGAATCATACATAATTTTTTTCTCCACTGCCTCAAACTCCAACAGGTCATCACTGATCTACTTAATGGTACATTGACGCACATTACTTGGCAAGCCATACAAAACCAATATTTTTACTTTTTGTATAAGGTCAACAGAAATTTACATATATTCTTCATTTTTATTGTTTGGCTTACTGAACTCTTGAACAAACTTAATGGGAACTGTTCTATTCTACAACCATCATTAAGTAGGTGTGTGGCACACCTGAAGACCCGTCCAATCCAACCCTGTCAGACAGACATGCTGTGGGGCCACACCCACAGCCAGAATCCCATATGTCCAGCTGAGTGTGGTTTTGTTGATTGCACCACACTCAGGTGCTTGTAATCAAATAATTACTTTAAAACACAGATGGCAGGGCTGTCCTGGAGAAGGGTCGAGGGTTTAAAGTTTGTGTGCATTTGGTTGTTGTATTTTGTTAATGTTTTTAAAGCTGAATAGTTGATTAATTCCAGTTTTCCTTGAAAGGGTGTTCATCTTTAGATTTGCAGGTTTTTTTTTGTGTTAAAAATATGCCAATAAAAAGGCATAAACCAGCCCTTCGCCTCCCTATGTCTGACTGCTCAGGAGCCAGGGATGTCACATGATGCTACTTTGTTCTTGTGTAGCCTTACTCTTATTCCTCTCATTGGTGGAGGCACCAATACGTTTTCTACAGCTGTCTTGTCTCACAAAAAGATTGTGGTGTTAGTCAGGATATTGTTTTTTAAACTACTGTTTTCCCCCTCTGTCCCATTTGTAATGATATGCAGAGAGTGAGATCTAACGCACAACATGTAATGGAAAGAGACACACATTCCTTCACCTGTGCCGGGAAAGCTAATCCGTTTAGGTATATCCGCTGTGAGAAGACTCGGCAGTGCCCACGGCGGGCTCTGGAATCTGGGCTTAAGTAGCAACGAGGAGATGAGACCACGGCAGCCCTCGCCACACAAATTAGGCGGATCAGGAAGTAAACATAACCAGCTTTTATTTGGCATGGCTCCGTGGCGGGGAGGAAGGGGAATTCCTCCACTAATTACTTCATGGGTCACTCCTCCTCCGGGCTGGTGTCAAAATCCGACACTTGTGATCCAGCAACTCAAAATATGGTAGAGAGAGAGGTACACAGAGAGGGAGACACAGAAAGATACAGGGTGGGGAGAGGGGACAAAATCCGTCAGTAATACAGTGAAGGGATGAAAGTGATTTTGGGGTGATGATTTTAAATTTTGGACCTCTGTCACATCCAAATGGACAGAGAACCATCCTTAATTTGAAAATGAACTAGGCGGAATCTGGATTTTAGATTCTCCTTGCCTAGCATTTTAATTTCCAGGGTATTCACCCATGCTTTTAGTGGTTTTATACATGCAGGTCAATTGGATTTGGTTTGGTAAACAAGTGTACTCTGATTACTTTCTATAAACACTATAGTATGTGCACCCTATTAAAAACTGACTTTGATTTAGATCCTTGTGTCATGCTCTCCAGCTCTCTGCTGCTTGGCAATCAAAGGCTAAGATTGTGCTGTATATTAAGAAAACGTCTTATCATTATTATTATTGTCACAAGTATTATATCATTGAGCTGACATCCATTTATGATGCTTGGCATTGAAGAACAGACTTTGCTTATTGTTTCTTTGAAAGGAAGAGAATTACTTCCAAAATTCTTATCTGAACAAAGACTTACGAATGCTTTTATCCTCTGTCCATTGTGTCACTATATATATTATAGTGCGTGTGTGTGTGTGTGTGTGTGTGTGTGTGTGTGTATGTATGTGTGTATATATATATATATAAATATAAAGGCTTCTATAAACGTTTAGCTGTAATAGCCACAGGTCTGAGAAACTTTTTTGCCTTCATCCCAGCTCCAGGAGCCCTCTGGGGTTAACGCGGCTCAGACGGGAGCCCGGCTTGGGCCTCGACGGCTGATGGCCGTCCATCCATCACCAGAGCGGTCGTCGCTACAAGATTACAGGAGTGAGGTGCCCAGCTGCCTAACGCAATGGGTTTCCCCCTCCTCATACCACATTAAGAGGAGCTGGCCTCGGACACACTCCATCTCCCCTAGTTGTGGCAGGCATGGCGGGGGACTGGCCAGGCCCAGGTGGTCTCACTAAGGGAAGCGCATTGGTCGAGTGAGACTCCATTCGTGCTCGCCTCTCCAGAAGGTAGGCTTCCCCAGCAATGAATCCTGCAAGTGGAGAGCTCTCATTCTCTCAACTGACCACACTGGATGTGAGAGAGAGGTGTGCTGAGAAAACATACATACCGCAATAAAACTGCCATGTGTTGTATTTTATTCAATTTGACTATATTTCAGCTCCATGCAATAGTAACACGCTTCGATGTTTTCACAACAGAAGTAATCAATGACCCAGGTGGAGCTGTGAACGGTGCCAACTCGCTATAACCAAACACAGGTTTGCCACACTGCATTACCATGACGACCATATCTACATTGAAGCGCCCAGTTTTATTCAGTTCAACAGAATAGCTATCTCACTCCTCACGCTCTTTTCCAGCAGGTTCCGTGGTTAAAAACTAAGGCAAAGGTACTCTTCAACCCAGTAGCGATAAGCAAAACACAATAAAATGTGTGACAAAATGGAAACATGCAGAGGAAACAAAGAGCTTAACGTAGATAGAGACATCGGTAGCGAGTGGAGTGAGCTCATTTTCTCACTTGGCTGTAAACTTCTAAACCATGTCTGATTTAAGGGGAATTTAATTCAGAGTGAGAAAATGACTCTGGTCTGACTCCAAAAACTGCAGATTATCTATTTAATATCAAACATAAATATCACAGAGTGAATTTTGAGGTCCCTCAGATCATTCAAATAAAAATAATACCAAAACAAATGTTAGTCATACCAAAAAACAAGCGATTGTACTTTATAGCAGTGAATGGACTCCATAGGATATCAACTAAGAATGTTTGCCCTAAAAGCTGCAAAACTCAGGAGAAGCAATGAAAAGCAGATCATGCAATGGCACTGAAAAAATACTGAAATACCTGGTCTGAGATGCTAGTTCTGCTGTGTCCAAGCTTAAGAAAATTTTCACGAAACTGTATTGGATTGTAGTGCATTCGCTCCATGTCATGAATAGCATTTATCCAGGAAAATACATTGTTATCCAATCAGCTTAATTGTTATAGTAGGGAATAAATCATTCTCAGTTCCAGTAAGAACAAGAAAACTATTTACAAATAAACGTAGGAAGAAAATGTAATAAGTCCAGTCAAGGGGAAACATCAGCCTATTGAAGGACAACAGAAAAAAACACTGACATGGGGCCGAAAGACTTAAGCAGGAGGTAGCTCAGGATTGTAAGCATTGGTATTCAGAGATCCAGGTCCAGGCTCTTTGTGCAATAATGTACAACGAGAACTAACATATGTAATTAGCTTGATTCTTGCACTGACAATGAATAAATATCATGTCAGGAAAAACATTCCTAGTGAATAACATCTGAGCAAAAACCACACCCCAGATCGCTAATAGAATTCTCCCTCATTTTCCCCTGCTCCGGATAATCGCTCTTTGGGCTGCTCGCCCATTTTTGATGGAATAACGCTTAAACCACTTATGCTGTCGGTGGTGGTACCAATGTCCTCTCCAGTTAGATTGTGGGTGGCTCGTTCTAAGCGAATATGTTTCACTTCTCCTTCAGTAAAGTCCACGTGCCCCCGGGTCCCTATTTACTACTGATTTGTGGGCTTGTTCTGTCAGACCCTGAAACCACACAGACTTCTGACATGGAACAAGCTCCCCGATGCAGCTGACCGCTGAAAATAGCAGTGATTCCAGCAAACAATACTATAGAAATAGAGAGAGACTGTTTTACAACAATTACAGGCTGTCATTAAAAATAATGAAATTTGGTATTAAGAAAATAAAAGCCAACACAAGCTCAGAGTTTAATACGTTTGCATTCTGAGAGTGCAGGAGATGGGTGTGTGGAATCAATTTGTTGTTTTAAAAGAGAAGGCAAAGGTATAAACAGATGGAGATCCCTAAGGCAGCGCCTCTCAAACCATGGTCTCCGGAGACCTCTGGAATTTTCATTTCAATGGGTCCTAAATATTTATCGTTTCCATCTCGGCTCTACCTTTTACTCCTTATGGTAAGCGTTTGAAGCCTGGGACACAAAGTTATGGTAATAATGCAGAATGGGAACAGACTGCCAAGCATGTCGACAAAGAGCTGAAACCAACAAAAACGGGTCTTCATTTCTAAATGCTTCATAATTAAATCAAATGTCGGGGTCTTGTTGGACATTTTACACAAATTTAAAATTGTGTTTCTCTCTCTGCTGCCTTCTTTAGAGTGACTTACTTTGGGAGGTTGGTGTTGGAAAACCTGAATAGGGTTGAGATGGATTGAAAATTTTAATTATACTGATAAATAGGGTTACTATTGTCTCTTTGAAAGTATTCATTTTCAGAAAATTATCATCAAACAGTGTAAGAAGCCTTTGGATGAAGATTGTCTTACAGCAGGTATTGATTCCAAATTGCAGTTTTCTTTTTTGTTTATGAAAATATTCTTTCCCTGACAGAGAAGACACAGCCAGAGGTCAAACGTGAACCTGCTGTGTTGTGGGAAGTTTGAGGGAACAGGTGAATCATGGGAAATATTTTGGAGAGGTACGCTCTTATCCTTTTGTTTTCTCCCAGCCCTGGGCAGATTATCCTGCATGACCTTGACACTCACCGATATTAATCCCTTCATATCCCCCTATGACGGCTGGGTGAGAAACCGAAAAGTATATATTACCACCTAATCTGTTTCTTGGCGTTGAAATTTTGGATGGCTCAGCAGCTGAAACTGGATGCCCGACACCCACAAGTCATCATAACGACAGTTCAGATATGAGTAGCCATAAAGATAGATTACCACCCTAAAAAAAACCCCAAAAAAACTCTTATATACAAAGCCTTTACCCGTGTTAACTGGAAAACGAGTAGCTTGTGTAATAGAATTTTGATGCAAAAATATATTACTGTTTTGTTAAAATGTATACACATCTGTGTTCAATACTTTGTCATTTACCTGGTCAAAATGAAAGAGAATTTCTTCAGATGAAAAATCCTGTGAAGTAAACATGTGATGGTAAAGGGCCCCTCTATCCATGTATAACTTCATCATGGCCTTAATATTGATGTTCCTATTCCGACCCCACGTTCTCAATGGCCCAGCATTTTATCAAGCAGAAGCGTGTCATTCAGCACCACAATCCATCTGGGGGGCTGACGGCCCTGGGTTCAACTTTTTAAATATTTAAATATGTTTAAATTGGCACAGCAGTCGCTGTTTAAAAACTGTGGTGCTTTTTTATTAATTCTGAGTGAACAAGAAGCATATCTATGGCAAAATATATTTCAGGGAAACAAGTCTCCAAGAACACAAGGGATATGAATACAAATGTCCTCAGAATAAATACATGACACAGTATTACATTAAATATTGCATTATGTACTGGTGCTTAGTAACCAATTAATATAATATGCTATGGTGAGTTCCTTAATTATGTATTTATGAATGAACACTATGCATCTCCTATTTTTGAGTGAACACAATGGCACAATGAACCCCAGTAGTAGGTTTATTTCCATTTTTGAAGGAGTGCAAATTAGAAAAGTCATAGGGAGCCTTCCCACTGCACGCAATGCTCTGCGACTGCTGTGGCATGAACGTGAACCAAGGGGTTATAACATGCAGATGCTGAACGGCAACGCATGAAAGCCTTGTGTGCACCCTTCGCCGGGTCAAACAGGACGTGGGTGACAACTGCTAACAAACAAACAACCTCGAGAATCCACATGGAGTGGAGCTCTGGGGAAGTCGAAAAACCTCCGGTCCCAGAGCAGGAGTCATTAGACAATTTGTGGGGTTTAACGCCTGTGTTTCTATTTATTTATTTATTTATTTTCAAAGTGGAGCGTGTGTGACAAGGATGTTTCTATCCCGAGCTGCTGTTAGGCTTGTCGGAGCAGCATTGACGTTGATGAGAACAAACTGGGAGTAGACAGCTCAGTCCACTGGCGCTGATCATTATGGTCGCAGTCCTTTTGATCAGCGCGGCGTCTTGAGTTCTCTATTCGCTTTCGGAGCCATCAAAGCAGACTGCCGCTCCTGCTGTTAAGGCACACGATGCGGCCCTTTGTCCTCGCTCTCTTCCACCCCGCCGCTCTGGCACTCCATTTTTTCTTCTTGACGAGACAGTGATCGCGCGGGGCAGATTCCACGTGGAGGGGGGGGGGGGGGTTAATAAAAACCCGAAACAATCCACAGCAGTAATGCTCGAGAACACGTGCTTTTTTTTTTTTAGCGACTGCAGAAGATGTTGCGTTAGAAGACAAAGCAGGACACGTGCGGAGGAAATGCTGGCCAAATTCATGACCAAATTCAAAATAAATACATGCAACGTGCAGCGTGTTTACCTGTGTTTAATCATGAAGTGGTTGTGAAGCTGACAATTTCCAGTCACCATGACATTCACATTCCGGGTCACCGTCAATGTTATTACGGACAGGCTTTTTGAATGTAAAAGTAGAAAAGGCACTATATATAACGGAACAAAGATGGATTTTAACTCACTAGAAGAAGGAAATAATTAGGTCAAGCCAAATGATGATAAAATATGAGGATCTTCGCTCTCCGCCCCTGATGATGGTCCTTGCTCTTGTGAGATTTGGCTTAGCCCCCACAGCCTGGGGCACATTTTAGCTCGGCACATCAGCACAAGGGAAATTCAATGGCCAGGGAGAATCAGACTCCAGTGGGTAGCTCAGCGCTGGACAGTATTACTTCCAGCAAAGGCAGCTCACACCAACCCCCTGGCTTCTACAAAGCATTCTGAGCAAATGTATGACTTATTTCACGTCTAGACATTGTTACTTATCCACATAAATGAAGGAATGTTTCTGAGAAACTGAATCATCCTCTGTAATCTACAGCTCTAATCTGAGTAAGTGGATGATTGACTAATGAGTGCGTTTCCATTTAAAAATGTATGTAATTTCTGATTAGTCATGAGCTGCTTGGATGTTTGGTAAACACCTAAACAATGAGCCCAATGCCAATGCTTCAGACTGCTGACTCTCATACAGTTTATACAGAATTATTCCAAACCTTATTTGAGTATTTTTTTCTGCGCTGTATATAAACCATGTTAAATCTAATAAAAGGTCTGCCCTAAATTTTCTGTACTGGTGCATAATAAACATTTACAACAAGTAACATCCTGTCACAACCAATATATCAAACAAACGAATTCCCTTAAATATTCATTCAGTATAAATGTATGCCCTTCTGTGATAACTCCGGAAGTTTAATTTTAAATGTTGATGCTGGGTTGTATAAATCAATATGTGGAATCTTCTTGGTATGCTAAATCTTGCATCGCAGGCGTTCAAAGTTTGTTGTATACTGAACGGGTGAAAACAGGGGGTTTCAAAGGCACACCTTGTTCTCTCAACTCACTCAGCTTCTCTGGTAGCAGCAGACGAGTCTCAGCAGAGCCCTGTGACAACACAGGGCATGTGACCTGATTCTGGCAGATGAGGAGGTGTTGACAGAAAAACCTCTGCTGCCTGAAATCCGATACCTTGTGAAACCTGTTGCAGGTGTTAGTCTCCCCTCCTCATTCACCAGAGAGCAGGGAAAAAAAACAAAAAACCTGTGCTTACTCTGAGAACGGGTCTGCACCCGAGCAGTGATTCTCCCTGGTCCTTTTGGCCTCTGACAGAGGCTGAGAGGTGGGCTTTCCCATGAGGCTTCAGTGGGCACATAGTGTACATCCCAAAACACATGACAAACAAAGGCAACCCAGGCGGATTTGGACAAGGAACGGGAAACTTTTCGCAGGACGTAGTGTGCCTCAGATGTGGGGCTCAGATGTGTATGTCACCTCCCCCGACGGACTTGCAGCACCTCCCCAAGTAACATGGAGCACGTGTGACAATAAGGAGTCCTGTGGGAGACTCACGACAGGCGGTTTCCCATTCATCCGACTGTCCTTTTGTCAGAAACATTATCAGATTATTGCTAACAGACAGAACATGATGCCAAAAAAATGTGTTAAATGGTCCCATTGTGAATTCATTTACAGCACAGAGAATTATTTCAGAATTCAGGTGGTCATTTGTAAATTAGAAAATGAAAAATAAATAGTTAAAAGTTGTTAATAAATTCAGTGAGGGGCTCTTTTCTAATGGTATAAAATGTGTTTGAAACATAGCAATAAATGTGAGTGAATGGATCATCAAAGCTTGTGTTAATATTATCGGCGGTGATATCAATGGCAATCGTTATGTTTAAACACAAATCATATAATTTCAGTTAATCTTTTTAATAATACTAATAATGGGTCAATAAGGCAATGAATGACTGAAACCAACCTCACCAACCTGGAACAGGAGTGTACCAACCGTAGCCTGACCGAGAAGGAAACGAACAGTGTCTGCGTGGAAGTGACGGCCAGGAGAGGGCAGGCACACTGTATTTAATCTCATTTGAATTCATAAACCATGAACGAGCGGCTCCTCGCACAAGCGGTCTCCGTTGAAGCTGCGCGAGGCGGAGCCGGGCTTCGACAGTTTGTAGCCGTCACCGTGAAGGGCGGGCCGACGGAAAGAGGTCGAGGGCATGTTTCTAACAGCGCAGCCGCCTGGAATGCTATCCCAGCTACCTTCCTGTGCTAAAACATGTCTCATACTAAAGGGGACATACGCAGAGGAATATATATTGATTTCTCATAGAAGTGAGTGACATTCATTTGCAGTCTGGGGGTAGTCAATATTTACACAAGAAAGCCAAAACACATTTTGGCACCAAGTGCATATACTTTCAAGCTTGACATACATGCTACATTGCTATAACTTTATTGTTGGGGAAAAAAAGATCTTCAAAACAGAAGTCAATGAGTGGGACAGTACATCTCTCTTTGAATGCTGTCTCGCTCACCCCAAAGCACTAGATTTCTCCTAGTGTTTTCTTGTGAGCTGCCATTGCACTGCATCAAAAGCAACATGAAACAAGCCAAAACAGTATAGTAAGATCTAATTCATTGAAGCTAGGTGGGAAGTTCAAATATTTACCCAGCTAATATTTAACACATTGTATGGACAATAATAATAACAATCTAACCCTCAAAATACCAACGCGTATTTCGCTGACTTCCACAGCCATATATGCACATATCTCAGTGCGTATGTGGGGAGCTGATTAACAGTGGGACCTGACTGACAGGAAATTGCTTTCTTAGTCTGCATCTGTCCTGTCGTTTTTTCATGTGTGTTCCTCGCAGGTTTGTACGTTTTTAGAAAACTGGTATCTGTATCAGGCCTGGCTGCAGTGTGTGGAAACCTTGGTGGGATCCAGCTGCCTGACAGAAGCCGGACAGACAGGCCAGGTCCTGAAACAGGTCTGCTCTCCCACACGGAGAGTACATCTTTGTCGTGTGCCAGCAGCCTCTCTTTATTAAATATCGATTTAAATCGCAGCATTTAATCAAATCTGACTGAGAGCTTATTACTTCCCCACCCCACCCTGCTGCCGCCGCTGCCCTCCCTCCCACAGCTTCACCGGCGATGGATTCAGCCCCGGACGGAGCAGCAGCAGCAGCTCGGCGCTCAGCGCGACTTGGCCCCCTTATCAGCTGTGATGAGCCGCCCGCGATAATCGGGCGATGAAATGTAAATGGGCAGTAATGAGCACAATTACATCCACTGGAGGGAAATCTTCAAAGCCGCCTCTCCCCTCTGCAGATCCTGCTCCCTCCCAGGGTCAGGCTCTCAGCGACGGGCGGGGGGGGGGGGGGGGGCCCTGGTGGGCCGAGGCCTGGCTTGGGGATGCCAATGCTGGCTCCCGGTGGCAGCTGGGGCTTTAGCTGGTTTAAGCTGGTCCATTAATTACACAAACTCTCAGAGTAAATTAAGAGACAAATTTAATAACGGGGCTGAGAGATCCATACTTTACCTCACTAAAAGGAGTCATACAAAGGCTCGTTAACCGTCGTCGTCTGTGAAGCCTTGTCTAAAACAGAAACACTGGCATCTGTGGGCAAACAGGATAAAGGATAAATGTCCAGTATACAGCAATATAGTGGTCTGGTTTGTTTCAACATGTTTACAATAGGCATCGCAGTGTGATAAAATAAAATGGAAATGCCCCAGTTTTAATCTGGAGTACTCCTGGATTCAAGGGGAATATTAATGAAGCATTTAAGATCAAGTAAGATTTTTAAATAGCTCAATTAAAAGAATAATTGTTTCAGCTAAGTGATGTAGGTGAAATGAAACACCACTGTTCTATTTAACCCCTACAGAAATTGTGACCAGGTACAGAGAACACTAGAAGCCTTTTTATCCCGCATATGACTGTTGATGCATACCCCTTGGTTTTGTTCTCCAGAATAAACTTTACTTGAGGGACCAGCTAAAAATTTGGAAATGGTTTCCATTTTCTGTCACTGGAGCCTCTTTTTTTCGGTGGTGAATCCCAACCACGTTTCAGAAAGTACGAACCACCTGCGTAAATTGTGTAGGCCTTTTAGACCTTCCTCTCTCTGTTAACACAAGACGTTGTAGTATGCTTGGCCCCATATATGGGATAAACTTGAAGTGAGCCTGTAACCGAAATTTGAAGGAGCCGTAGTGTTATTTCCAGTGCGAGTGGGTTACTTTTTGACAGTAATAATTAAAAAAATATATGGTCATTATAATCCCAATGTTTTGTTTTGTTTGTTTGGTTTCTCCACTCCATATAACTGACCACTACCCCCCTCCCCCACCTCTCCATACACTACAACTACCACCACCACTAAAACGCCTAGCTCAAAGCCTTTGGAATGATTTGATTTGCAGTGATATCTGAAAATGGCGACATTGTGCTAACAAGATTAAGCTGAGCTCCTGTCTGTTTCTTGCACTGAAAATTTGCTGGGTGATTAAAACTGGCTTTTTGCTGGAACTGGAGCTGGAAAACAGGATGGTTGCCAGGTAACCAGGCTTGACTCCTGTTTGATGATGTTACATAGGCAAAAGGCTAGCTTTATAACCGACAACCACATGCCCAGGGACCAAAAGACCAATGGACAGAGGGATTTTACTGGTTCTAAAAAGCAAGTAATGCTCAATACATCATCAACCGCAGGTGGTAAAAAGAATTTAGGTTTGACACTATCTTCATGGTTATAATCATCTGCTATTTTATGACCTCAAAAAAGGTTACAGGTTGGACATTTTTAAAGATTCTTTGAAAAAAAAAAAAGACTAAATAAACAATGTACTCTTTTTTACTCTTCTGAAGCATCTCTAAATAACTTGGGGTTACAGAGTAAATACTGCTTAACTATTATATCCTTAGTAATTCTGGTATTCAAAAGCATTCCTTTCCATCTATAAAAAATTTTTTCAATGGAGTCCGTCAAGAAAGACCCAATCCTCTGGCTTCCAACTCCATGCTTACCAGTGCAAGGACAGGACATTAATCCCTCATTCCTTGCCTGTTTTTATTCAATCGGATTATGTATGCATGGGAACTCTAATGAGGATTTAAAAATGCAATTATTGCTTAAGCAAAAAATAAGACTTTTTGATAAATGTTTCTATTAGCTAATAAATGGAGAATCAACAGACTAAGAAAACTGCTTTATTCTGGGCTAGAAATTAGGCCATCAATCATTGGGAGTTTGTTAACTATTTTTCTGTGCTCTTATTTCATCAGTGGAGGTCTAAGAAAACAGAAAATGATTAAAGTACTCTGGGGGGAAAAAAGAAAATAAAAAAAGGACAAATTGTTTTTGATTACCAAGTCAAAAAATGTAAATGCAAAATGCATCCATCCCTGCTGCTGAACTCAGAAATAAGGAAGAATTTAATAGTGGGATGGTGTTCATAAATAAATGCACTATTGTTATCAAACACATTTATTATTAATAAACCCCTGACACGGGTCCGTAGACAGCTGCTTTTACAAGGTTAATCAAATTCGGGCAGGACACGGGACAGTGTGTCTAGTGCATATATAGGTGCCTGGGAGTTACTGAGCATCCTAGGGCATGATATGTTTTATTAATCCTCTGATTATGTTTCGCAGCACCATGAAGGCAGTAAAACGGTGTGTGAATTTCACTGTGCACTGTGACCATGACTGCATACCTTAACATTGGAGTGCGCATTCCTTTCCTCAATGCAGCTGTACTACTGTTGAAAACTACAATGGTATCTGGTTCAAATATCCAAGTAATAATACTTGAAAAAATGGATTCAAATGCTCGTAACCAAGTGTAATCTAGATGCTTAGCCACGTCCTGCTCCCCTAGACTGTCACGCATGCCTATATGTGAATACAGAATGGTCCCTGTGAGGTGCTTCTACAGTTTAAGCATACAGACCAACGGAGAGATTTCATTTCACAGTGGCAGAGTTTAAGGCTAAAGGCACCAAGCCCCATCCGCCATAAGCTATTTAAAAATCACCCAGGTTTTGACCTGACTAGAAAACAAATATTAATTGTGAACAGCTCACTTCGTTCTGCAAAATGAATCATTGTTTGGAAGACAAAAGGGTCTCCACAACAGTTAATGTTTACCCAAGGCACTGCTATTTTGTGTCTTCTGAGTGAAATTGACTTTGTACTGCACCGAATCCAGAATAAATGTTTGAATCCGTGTGTTTTTAAAAGCAGATTTTAAAAGTTTGTGAAGTTTAATGCATTACAAATAAATCGAAACGTCTGATTTTCTTTATCTGGTTTAATTGATTCAACCATTCCAGGATTAAAAGGGGAAAAATAATGACATTAATGGACATTAATAGCTAAAACCTCTGAGTATGGCAGTGACTTGTCCCCACTAGGAGTATCTGGCAGGCTGTAGATGAAGACCACCACAACCTACAGACCCCATGACTCTTTCGCCTGATCTAACAGCATGTGAAAATAAGCCAGTAGGTTACATTCAACCCACAATACACTGTGGGCCTGCGGTGACCAGTCTTCTTCACAGAACACCCTTGCTCATCATATTAGCTTAATACAGGCAAAAGCTCTATTTCTCCTTCAAGCTGTTTCCAAACTTTATGGGTATTTTTAAGCATGCACCTCTGCCCTACATTGTGCCATCACTAAAATATTGTCTCACCACAGGATGTGAGACAGCCCTACTGGCATGTGTCATCATCTTGGGAAAGCTGTGAGAGACCCACTCATTTTATCCCTGAGAAAGTTTACAGACAGCACAGGCCTCAAACATTACTAATCCTCTTTAAAAATTGGAATATACTGTCTTAGAAACCAAATATGGGGCGACTTTATAGTGTGTATTCCCTCCTTCAAGTCCCAGACAAGATTCACTGCAGTAGTAATGAAACTTTTCGGCAGAATTCACAACCAGGTACAACTTTCCCAAGATGTTTTTAAGTGAGCTCTTTGGAGTTTTTTTCACAATAGCAGAACAATAAAAAAAATTTCAAGGTTCTTACAATGAAGTTTAAGCAGACATTCTCAAACTATTTTAAACATCAATTCAATTCTTTAAATCAAGCCATCTTTTTCCTTATGATATTCTTCTCTACGAACACTGCTGAGATGTATGGCTGTACTGGTTGCACTTTTATACGTCACTCTTGATAAGAACGTAAGCTAAATGAAAAGAAAAGTGAAATATGTCACATTGGCCGGGACCAAATCAAAACTTTGGCAATCTGCTAATTACGTTTTACAGAGCGGCATTTAATACTGTTTTCTTTTTACGGGTAGATACAAAAAGATACAAAAAAAAATACAAGATACAAAAAGCAGAAAAAAATAATTAAATACAATTTTATTAAATGTGTGTAACGGGTTGTCTTTGGTACCAGTTGCTATTGTTGCTATTAGTTTCAGAATATATTATGTTCACACACTGTATGCCTTTTACTACAGTACTTATTATTAGCTAAAAAGATTTACAGATGATTTATGGACACTTTTTTAAACCAATTTTCAATACGTATAGAGTATATGTAAAAATTTTGGACACCTCGACTTAAATGCAATGTCTGATTTGTTTTGCAAAAGAACTAAAGCAAATTCTGAAAATAAAGGTGCATACCTGATGATGTCACTGGGCAAAGTCATGGTCTAGAAAATAATCAAATAAGACTGTGGAAAAGAATACCTGCTAGTTAATTCTGCCGATGTACCGTTTGCTTTCATTTTACGTTATTACCAGGAATTCTGATATAAAACTACCCATAGGAAATAATAACACTTCTAAAAAATGTATGCATAGGAACATTGTATTTCATTCATGTGGATAATCTCCCCCTTAAAATGGTGCTGGTGAGTTGTGACCACAGGCTACATTGACTGCCCCCCTGCCTCACCTTAACTCCCATCTGCCCATGTGTTCCCAAAACATGGCAGTAATGCAATTTAATGGCTGATTTTCCATGAGTACAATTGCTTTAATTGGAGGCTCCCAAATTGTGTTTTATTTTGCTACTGAGTTTTGAAATATAATCAGTTTTCCTAATTTTATTGCATTTCCTAATGATGCTTGCCCTAAGCAATTGTACTGTGTGTTCCTTAGCAAACAGTGCGTGTCTACTACAGAGATTAATCTTGATTATTTTAACCCTTGATGAAGTAGCGCACAATAATTCTCTAATTGGGGGATATTACAGTAAAAACCACTGAGAGACAGACCAAGAAGTAGATGTTGAAATGTAACAGTGATTATTACAGTACTTTTGTAGGTGGTGGAAGGTAGAGATTGGAGATCTTGGATCACCAGACATCAGGAACAAATTAAAGTTTACTTTACTTTTTTTTTTTTAATCACTGATTTTTTTAAATGTATAATCGATTCTACAACACATCATAGGAGTATGTATTTCAACGTGGTGACTTTGCATATTGTATATAAAGCTCATATAAAAAAAAAAAAAATATGCTCATGTTTTTTTTTGGGGGGGGGGGATTTTTGCCTATCATTGGAATGAGCTATTGAAGCCTTTTCTAAATATATATTGTTTATTTTTTTGTTATTTGTGATGCAAGGTTTCCAAACTACAAGCAGTTGAAACAAAACTGGTGATATTCTTCCCAAATACAGACATTCTATCCTAGGCGTCAAGGGGTTAAGCAATGTGCTCTCAAAGTGGTCGCTAATTCGTCATTAATTTTAGTTTAGTTTTTTTGCTTTTTTGCTGAATGCATAAGATTTAAGTGATAACCTACCCTTAAATACTCCAAAAGAAGTTTTATTTATTTTATTTATCAGAAATATTAAATATTAAACCACCAATTGCAATCTTAAATGGAGCTTACTGTGTTTGAACATTACATCTGTAATTACGGCTACAGTTACTCATAGTATATCCAGCAAGGTACATGCAAGTTATACAACAAGCCAATTGACAAAAGATTGTTTGATAGCAAGATAGCTAGTTATACCTATTTTCTTTTTCTTTTTTCTTTTTTTGCATATAAATTCAGAATCACCAGTAATTGTTACAATTTTCCCGAATTTGGTGAATAATTTGGGTCATCAGTACGAATTCTGCTTTTCAAGTGTCTTTTACAAGGGTGGCTCTGCCAACTGTGCGCCACCACTGTGCTCTCCTGGTCACGATCTACTAATGATATTAGCAGGATTCAAACCTGTGAACTCCAGCTTACTAATGATATTAGCAGGATTCAAACCTGTGAACTCCAGCTCATAGGGCTCAGTATGTCCTTGGGTTGTTTTAATAAATGGAATGTGTGAGTGAAAAGTACTTCAAGTTTGTTCTATGTAGATTGTCATAAAATTAAGATTTTAAATTGTACACCAATTTGCATAAGTGTATGTTCTTTTAATGTGCAGATTCTGGTTTTTTCATGGAATTTAAATCACTTTTAACACCGTAAAGCACTGGTAAAAATTTTTTTAAAGTACAGAACGCCAAACTGAAGGACGTTTGAGTAGAGAGATGTTAGTAATCAAAGCCACATACTTTTAATCAAGTAAGTTTTATTGCAAGGTTTTAGAATCAAATTGTCTTAATTCAAGAACAACTAACTAATACTAATTTAGCCTCTTAGCTCAATTGGGTACTTTTCTTGCAGGTGGGTCAGGACATCTTTCAAAAAACTTTTTTTTTAAATTAAACAAAGCTATTTATGTATTTCATGGCTGTAGTGAGATCACCACTTGTTTTTCTGTTATGTTTATTGATTGTTTATATTGTTTGTTTGACAAAATTATCAGATTAATTTAAAATATTGCACTTAACATACTTCATATTTACATATAAAATGTATTTATTTGCATTGAGTATGAGCTAAGAAAGTTTCCATAAGCAGCACAGTGGAGATGAGCAGAGCAATCTGAATGTGCACTCCTATAAGTCATCAGAGGTGTTTTACAGCGAGTGGACATGTGCTGATTCTCACAGATTTTGGATTTCCTTTTGCTGACAGCACCTTTGATGCATCAGAAGCTTTGCTGAATCTCATTTGGCGGGTTTTTTGTGTGTTTTTTTTTAAATTCCTCTGACATTGACGGGCTCTGGATGCAAGAAGGGGGAGGGGGAGGGGGTCAGACTCCAGCCAAGTGGACACTGGACAGGACGGCTATCTGGATGGATTTGGTGGTTAACTTTAAACTCGGCACCCTCCCCCTCTCCTCCCAGAGGATACCACAACTCACTCACTTCTCTTTGAAGCCTTGCATAGCTTCAGCACGTGTATAAAATCACCATTGAAGCCTGGGCATAACAGCGGTTATGGGTGGTTCTCAAAGGTGTCTAAAACCACCATTGAAGCCTGGCTTAGTGTTAGGGTCAGTGGTGAGCACTGGGGGAGAATCCTCTGCAGATAGACTGACATTTGGAATTTTCTTAGTCATGGTTCTAAGTAAAAGATGCACAAATCCACAGGTACCATGCCTTTGGGCATTCCAGCTGAAGTTCAAAACCATACTGTGTACAGTAGTTCTCATGAATTTGGTGTGACTGAATAGACTTTGGGTCCATTTGGGCTAAAGAGTCTGTCATTCCAGTCTGTGCTTCTTACAGCAAATGTGTAAAACAATCCAGATATCTTCAAATACTTGTTTCTTATTTCCAATATTTAAAAAAATGTATATTTTGTTGTATTTTGCCTTACTGCCAATATTGAACTCAATAATGACTTTAGAGTATAATTGTACATCTAGAAATGTTCAATCCAAGCCCTCATTTTTTAAATTTTAGTCTTACTATCATGTATTTTGCTGCATTAATTACTTAAGTTTTTTCAACAAGATTTAGAAAAAAAAGAAGAAAAAAAAAAAAGAATACATGATATTTATACTGTGGACCAGAAAAAATGTGCTTTGGTTTACAGAGAGCCTGTTGTGACAATACCCGGATCGTCTTATTAGAGTCCAAGTGACATATTGTAAATGCAGCAGCTCGTCATAATAATGACAGAGCTGACTCCATTATGTTCTTCTGAGTTTATTTCTTTGATTTACCACCCCAGACTTCGGCCCGGGATGATCTCCAAGGTTGCTGTCAGGATGAATTTTATGTCCTTGGCTTTTGCGTCTTTCTGCAAGCCTGTCACATCCGCTCAGCAATGACTAGCATACCAGCCAAGACCTCTGGCATACTGTGTATTAATAGAATATTGATATAGCCCGAATTCTGGTGCAGGATATATTCGTTTTGTAAATCCTTGTACTTCCTCTATGCCACAGAGCGGTTTAATTAGCAATTTTTACTGCCTCGCTCTCTCGTAAAATTAATTATTAATTAAGCGAAAATATAGGCATGTTTAGCCCTTTAATTATGCGGGAGCTCAGCGGTCATCAGAGTTCAGCTGCTAAGGGATTTCTGGAGAGCGTGCGAGACTGCAGTCCCAGACGCTCACACCGAGCCTCTGCCACATTTCTGCGAGTCGCCAGAGTGAAATAGACAAGCAGTGAACTGGGATGAGATACAGTGATTTATTTCTTTTTTCTCCTTCAGTTATTGCTGTTACTAATCCTGACTTTTAAACACGGACAACTAAAATGAAAAGCACCAGTAGAACAAAGGCAGAGGGAACTCAGCTGCTCGGCCTTGACACCAGGGGCACAAACACAGAGGGCTTAAACACAAACCTCTGCCATCAGCACACTGAAGTCGTACCATTGGAGGAACACGCTTGATTTTTAACTCAAAACTTTTGCACAACAGAGTTTCAATGTAGCGGCAGCACAGTTCCATAACGAGCATTCTGAGATTCACGCAATCCAATGAATGTGTTCATGTGGTTTTTTTATTTTAATGAAACAAATTCGGAAATGAATGCAAATTCTGTGACAGGTTCATTGATTTTGATATTTACATAATTATCGGCATTGCCTCTGTACATTGAAGTGTGGAGAGAGATGATTCATTATCTTGAAAAACACATGGGAGTGTGATACTCTAATTGAATTTTTTGAAGGAGTTTTTGTAAAGCATTACTTTTAATGCATTAATTTAAAGCATTCATTTTTTTTAACAGACTAGATTATAATAGACTCACTGGATAAAGGTTTAATAGACTAAAACGCAGTACTGGCACTGAAATACTCCTCTACTTAAGTACAATCTGAACACTTTATCCCACATATGAGTGAACAGTAGTCTTCAATGTTATGTCGCAGCTATATAGCAAAATGTTCTAAAAATGGATAAAATTCTATGAAAAATCTTAATTTGGAAGTGAGTTGGAGGAGAGCTATCAGGGGCCTAATTTTGAGCCTTAACAGCATGCGACTGATATCCACATCATTGCTATTATTATTATTCCCTAGGCCTATCAGCACGTAGCACATAGCACATAGCACGTAGCATGTAGGAGGGGCCTCTGCATTGCCATGAGGCAAAAACAAAGCATCCTCTTTAGCATGTTTTGCATTGTATGGTGTCCTGTCTGAGGCTTTCATATCTATGTGCAAAATATTTTCTGACAATTATTCATAAGTTGGCATAATGTAAATTTTACAATTAACCCTCACTAAAATATCAAGAAAACTCTGCTTTGTTCAAACTTGACAGGTAACTGGTGACAAATTGTTAGTTTAAATATTTTGTTAATATGTTACTTTCTTCTGTAAATAATTTGTCTAGTTATGCATTATACGTTTTACTCTACTACTTTGGTTTTTCATATCAGGCTGTTTTCCGTGTAGAGGACTTGCAGAGAAAATGTTGATACCAGAATTAAGTTAAAATAAAATTTCAACAGTTGAGGCTTCTCAGAAAAGTAACTGTGTATGGCTTCCCAAGGGTTTTAGGCTGCACTTGGCTACAATTGTTACACTATTCACTATACGCACCTACTATAAGTTATAATATCCGCAACTATTTTCAATAATTGATTCTAAACTTTAATTGAACAATGTGAGTGATTGACATAGTTCATTACTTTACTCATTAGTTAATTATCAAAGAAGTAGGACAAGTCAATAAAACTGACGGCAGTAAATTCCAATGCTAATTAGCGCCGCTTCCTTAGAGACATATTTCAAGGCTGATTAGTTACCTGAATGTCCCGAGATGCTCTGGGTGGAGAAAACAGGCAAGAGCAAGTTAAGGTTAGCTGACTCACAGACTCACAGACGCTGTATAAAAACAGGAGAAGGTGCGAGAGAGAGGGAGATGTGGCACAATGTAATATCAGAATTAGTAACGCCACACATTAGTCGTATTAGTCAGGTACAGCAACACAAAAAGTGATCAGAGGTGCTTTCGGAAACAGACGAGACGTTGAAACAGGTGTTTCAGGTGTAGGCTGCAAAGTTCAAGAACTTGATGAGCTACCTGGCTGTCTGATATGTCCTCAAACCAGAACCATTTACACACACACACACACACACACACACACACATATATATAAACACAAAAGATTAATTTTAAAATAATATATGCGCCTTTCATGTCTCAAAAATATTTATTTACTTACCTGTATGTGTTTGCATGGATTTATAGATTTAGAAACATTTGGTTGCACTGGTGACAGTGGAGTTGAATTCCTCCTTATTCAAAGCTGATTTGAGTCACACGATCGTATTTGCTTTTCTTCATCTGAAGGGTACAGTTTCTGTACATGCCTTTCCCAACACATAGATAGATGTCACAAAGGGACTTACCATTGTTTGTTATTTATCTTTGTGAATTTTCTCCCCTCAGCCAAACACAATAGACTCACTTGTTTGTGATCTAGGGCCTGCATTATTACTTTTTCACTCAATTGGCTTCAACACGGCAAGTTTTTTTCCAAGCCCTCTACTGTGGGGGCCCTGGGGAGGAAGTGACAGAAGGCCGCCTCTATTTACCTTCTCGGGCTCGCCGTGTCATCTGCTTAATCATGTGGCTAATCGACAACACTGTCTCTCTCTCTCACACTGGGCCGGACAATGGCAAGTCTTTCATATGTACTACAATGGAGTGTTTAAGTCATTGCGTGGGATTCAGAGGGGGATATTATGTTTCATTGTTTAAATTTTCCTCAGAGACTTCTCTAAACAAGCATATGCTCGCGTTTCTGGTGTTAGGCAGACCCGTGCAGCTGGACAACGAGGAAGTATCAAATAATTAATTCACATGATTAATTCAAATGGTTAACTCGGCATAACGGTGGCTTCAGATATAAAATTACCAAGACAAATATGTACTCCACTGAATAATAAATTATGGTGAATTTAATTATGCAACAGGGTGTAAAATGGGAGTTCCTCTTTTCAGACTGATTTCTTTTAGATATTTTTTATACTAAGTGCATGGTGTCAAATGTAAAGTAGTGTAGACTAGTTTTTTTCTTTCTTTCTAGATATCCCCCATGGGTAGAACACAGATAATTTCTTCTCATGCTCTGACCATTGCAAATCTAATCACACTGCAAGAGCCACAATCCCTATTTTAATAAGCGGTCCAAGTTGCAGTCATTTAGCACTGAATACAGAGCAGGATTTCATTGTGAGTGGTAACATAAGGCTGAAAATAGTGCGACCGTCACTGATCAATGACATAGAGCCGCTGTTCTTCAGCGTGTCTACAACGAAAGGATTAGGCAGGGTCATTAAGAGACCGAAAGACTCATTTCATTGTTAAGAGCAGCAAAGTCATTTAAGCATAAGGGACGCAGTTTAATGACACACATGCCTCACTTATCCCTTGTCGTGGCTTTAATTACAATGCTTGACAATGATCTACCTATGAGAAACTCAGTATAAACTCCCTGCTACAGAAAAAAACACACACAATATTGTGACAGGTATGGATTACTTAGGCCAATTTTTTACAATTTGACAAAAAAATAAATAAACCCTAATCATGCATGTCTTTGTTTCCTGGTGTTTCTATATATACAAATTTACTTCTTAATTGATGCTCTATTAAGCTTTGCCATATAAGTTTGTTTAGTAACGTTGAAAGGTTAAAAAAAAAGATCATTTACAAATAGTTTACGAAGGAAAAAATCTAATTTGTTTTAAAACGCTTTATTTATTAAAAAATGTCATGGTATTAGCTGTCTGAATGGGGTGGTTGGTTATATTTCGAGTACTCAAACCAATTTAATAAGAGGGGTCAAGGAGCATACAAAAGTCAGTATAGACACTTCCTACTGTCAATAGCTAATTCACTGGAATTCACTAAGAATGCCTATGAAACTATTTACACCCACCAGGGGGGGTGCCTGGAGTGACAGGAGCTGGGGTATAATACCCGGTACTAAAAAGGTATTACTTGATAGTTCTCAGCAATTTTGAGAAATTTACCCTTCCTCTCCACCCCGCCACCCTCAGCACCTCATGTAGTGATGAGTTTGGGTTAAGCCCTTCATTGCTACGGAGATCTTTAGAATGGGGTACATAATCGCATAATTACATTGAACACTGCTCTATTTCCTGCTCAAACACTCCCCTGTTGGAAACATGAATAAAAAATGATGCTTCCTTTGTGTTGTTTGCCAGTATTATTTATGGAAGGTTTATGTAAACATTATGCAGATATCCTTTGTGAATAATATGATTTGGAGGTTTATCTGTAAAGATCAGAAAATGTGCGGGGTTTTGGATACCAGATCTTGAGGCAATTGTTTCCACCCCTTTTTCTCCTTTTGTCTGAGATAACATCTTTAGACCCTTGAAGCAATTTGATTGAAAAAGATTTTCTTTATTCCATTGATCTGTTTCTTTTTTTTCTGTGACAAAGAAAAAAGTGATTTATGAAACTTGTACATTATAGAAATGGACCTTCTCTTAAATGATTGGAAAATATTTATAGACAGAAGCATAAATAATATTTTACATATATTTTATATTTTTTACGGTTTTTATCCAAGTAATTGCTTTCAGAAAATATAGAAATAAAGAGTGATAGTGAACAAAAGGTCCTGAGCACTTTTATGAATACATTTGTTCACGCCTTTGTATCGCAGTTGAATATCTTGTCGCCCTGTTGTCACGCGGCACGGGGCACAGGAATAGGCGAACTCAGTTGCAGGCGGGTACAAGTGTGGGCTGGGTACAGGCAGGACAAGGCAATCAAGGCATGGCAAAGACAGGGTCGTGGTCACAAGCAACGGTTAGGCGACCAGGCAAATGAGGAAATGAGGAAAGTCCAAAGTCCTGGTCAGGATGTCAGACAAAGAATCCAGGGAACAAGGCAACACTAAGACACAAGAAGCAACGCTCGGAGATGTAGCAGTGGTCTCCTCCACTTAATGTACTCAATATACATTTTCACTTTGATTGTTGGAGCAGGATTGAAGCAAATCCCGAAAAGCTCTCTGGAATTAAACATTTAGTTTTGTTCCGTGTTACAATCTCATTAAAGTGATCCTTTGTTTTGCCACTTGTCACTTGTGATCTCTTATGTCTGCTTAAGACAAGTAAAGAGGGTAGGGTAGTGCCTCTCTTCCACAAAGAAACCGCCTGTTCCCCTTCATCAACAAGCCTTCCTTTTAGCTCTTAAAAAAAGATAGGGGGGGGATATCGTGAGAACTTAATGAAGGTTTTATAACTCTTGAAATGTTTATGACCCCTGCACTCACCGGCTTGTCTCCCCAATTAATGAGTGATTCGGAAGGGGGCTGTCGCATGTAGCTGGTTCCCGGCCAGGCAAGCCGTTTCCAAACCCAATATATCAGGCAGCTTTCACTCTCTCCTGTAGGCCGTTTCCAAACCCAGTGTGTCAGGCAGCTTTCACTCTCTCCTGTAGGCCGTTTCCAAACCCAGTGTGTCAGGCAGCTT
>JAOVYW010000001.1:3818963-3833561 GCA_025775045.1 Hiodon tergisus
GTGTGTCAGGCAGCTTTCACTCTCTCCTGTAGGCCGTTTCCAAACCCAGTGTGTCAGGCAGCTTTCACCCTCTCCTGCAGGCAGTTTCCAAACCCAGTGTGTCAGGCAGCTTTCACTCTCTCCTGTAGGCCGTTTCCAAACCCAGTGTGTCAGGCAGCTTTCACCCTCTCCTGCAGGCAGTTTCCAAACCCAGTGTGTCAGGCAGCTTTCACTCTCTCCTGCAGGCCGTTTCCAAACCCAGTGTGTCAGGCAGCCGTTTCCAAACCCAGTGTGTCAGGCAGCTTTCACTCTCTCCTGCAGGCCATTTCCAAACCCAGTGTGTCAGGCAGCCGTTTCCAAACCCAGTGTGTCAGGCAGCTTTCATTCTCTCCTGTAGGCCGTTTCCAAACCCAGTTTGTCAGGCAGCTTTCACTCTCTCCTGCAGGCCGTTTCCATACCCATTGTGTCAGGCAGCTTTCACTCTCTCCTGCAAGCTGTTTCCAAATTCCTCTCAGGTGGCAAGTTGGGACGTCTGACTCTTGATGTTTGATCAAAGGGACGATCACCATATTTTACTCTATGCGTGGAGTCCCTTTGCAAAAAAACAAAAAAAAAGTTTTTTTTTTCCTTTTCAAAAAAGCAAATTTTTAGCCGGCCTTCAATTCGTATGAAATTAAATTAACACTTTGGACGTGTGTCACACCATAAAATTATACTTCCTCACCTGATAAAATCAGCATTACTACAAACGGCCTTTACATGACAAATGGGAGTTACCCATTTATTACAGCATTGATCTGTCTCTTCACCTGTTGTATTGCGTTGTGAGAAAACCAGAAGACATCCAAAATAAATGACAAAATATATTGCCCAAGGCTGCCTTTTTCTAATGGTTATGATGGGAACCCAGTGTTGTCCACAAAGTCTGATCGAACCTGTGCTATAATAGGATTCATAAACATCCCTAAATGCAATTTGTTGAAATGTATTTCTGGAAAAGACAATCATTTACAACTTCTGAGGGAGATTCTGAATAAGTACGTTTGTATGCAAATCTGTAACATGGTTTATGTACTCTGCACCCGCAGTTCATGAAAGCGCGTTAGATTTATGGCAGCGCGTGTGCATAATTGCAGAGGAGAGGGGGGGAAACGTTTTGGATTGATGGACAAACCTTTTTTGGAGCTTTGATTACAGCAAAATGAGTTCGGCTTTCATGTATGCGACATTCAGAGCAATCCTATTGAGTCAACCGTAAGTGTTAAGCAATTGTGTTCTGTCGCATCGGGGTACAATCCGGCCAGCTCCTGTGGACTAACATATTCATTTGGCATTAGCACAACTCGGAAGAAGTAGGACAAAAGACAAAAAAAAAACGGAAACACATTGCGCGTTGGTAAATTGTTTAAACAAATACATTTTATTTTGGAAACTGTTTTCACATGCTACTAAATTATGTGAAGCATTTAATCATAATATCAAGATCGAAGTATTTATTTTTTTGCTTATTTTTTGATGCTTTGTGTAATTTTCTGTAAAAAACGATAATAAAAAAGGGCATGTATCTGTACGTGTTTGCATGTCACTTCTTATACCTAATGGAATTATGTTGACCTGAAGCTTTGAGAGCTTAAAGTAATAAAATTCAATTTACAAACTCATTTATTACCAATAAAAGGAACCGAAAGACCCATTTCATAGGCCACAAACTAAATTTGAGTTTGTTTGTTTGTTTGTTTTAAAGGGGCTTCATTGGGCAGCCTCTCATTACGTTATTTTACACAACGTGGCATGAATTAATTCCTTGTGACCAAGCGGCTCCTGCTGTTGTCCCAATCTTTCCTGTGGAAGAGGCTGAGTGCGACCCCCCCCCCCCCCCGTAAAAGGTAATCAGAATTAAAGTTCAAAGGCGCTCTCTGCAGCTTGTATAAACCACACTCAATTGGCACAAAAGGAAATTCAATTTGCAGGGAGCTACGCTATATACTTTTTTTATTGAGGAACTTCAGTCATTAGACCATTTACTCCATTTCAGTCGAAGACCAGAGTGAAGCAACGGGAGACTGCATGTTCCTCTCCACAAAATCAGGGCACCGAAACCCCTAATGAGAGCTTGGTTCCTGAGCTTTCAGCTAACAATGTTTTCACCAAAGCAGGGGGATAAGTTTTAACCCTTCCCCAACAAAATCTGCTTAGAATATGTAATCCTATCTAGTATGCATATAACAGTCTTCAGGCATGGTGTGCTGGAAAAACAGCCAATGATGCTGTATCAAATTAAACACACATGCGAAAAACACTGTTTGGACCAAAAACGCTCCACAGTAAAGGGGAATTATATTAAACTGAGCCTTCTGAAAATCTAGTTTAAGGCTGTCACATTCAGTTTATTTCAATAGGATTTAAAAACAAAAACAGCTACCAAACAGTATTCAAATCATTCTAAGAATTGATTTATTTACAGTAAAAAATAAAAAATACGTCCACCGGTTGTAGTATGTATGGCTAGAACAACTTTTTAAAGTTATTATTTGTATAGATATATTTGATGCGATGTTTGGATGCCTTCCTCACAAGCAATGAAATCAATGCTGCAACATCGGTCACATGCTTTCTTATGTATTCAAGGCCTGGGCTTCAGGGACATCCCCACAAAGAAAACTAACCTTTTACTAGATGACCTTCAACACACACAAACAGTTTTCCAACTCTTTTGTTCACCATAGAGAACTATGCAATGTTTAGTCTTCAGTTGGATCAAAACCGTACAATCTATTGCCTGCTCACACGAAAGTGAAACGTACTGTTAAGGGAACCTGTGTACAGCACCAGGGTTTGAATCTTAAACCTGCATCCTCACACAACCACACAAAACCAAAATATTCTGACATTTGCATGCTGTGCAAAAGATCTGAGCTGATGGAGGAACAACTGTCATTTTTACTGCTTGGGCATTTTCCATTTCAGACACACTCTCATTTGCTCTACAATCTAAGTCCCATACCTCTTAATTACACATGCCAATGTCTATAAAATACACTTCTAAATATATTTCTTTAAGATCTGCTATCCTGATCTTAAATACCTGAATGGATTAATGTTTCCAGGGGATTTCTATAAAGTTAAGCAAACTATAAGTTGTTTATTCCAGAAAGTATCTTCAAATGAACAGGCATTTTTAGAATGATAAAATATATTGTAAAAAAAAAAAACATGCAGATCATCACGAATTCCCTGGTCACTATTATCAAGTTGTGATGACCTCTAACCTCTTCTGATAGGGTTTTTTGTTTTGTTTCAGCATGCTATTATGTGCCTCTTCATGTGTCTCCTGCAGAATCACTTCTCTCTCTGTATGGCAGATTAATGGCGGGTAATAATATCGAATATCACCTTCACAAAATGAGATGCATTCCCAGTGGGATGATGAGGTGTCACCACTAACAAATTCACCATCCCTGTGCACAATTAGCTTATAAAGGGACTGGGTGTGCGCTAAATCAGCATAGAGCAAGATGGATAGAGCCAAAAGGGGGGGGAAATATCCCTTTTCACTCCATTCACAAGGATGAAGGGGGAAAAAATCAGCTTTCTATCAGCATTATTTTCTAGAAAGAACATATGGACAGGTTACCTTTACAGGCACATTAGTCCTGACCGGCTAGTGGCAGGATTTCATTACACCTCGAATAATGTTGAACCATTTTGCAAAATGTCAGCATATGTAAATGAGGCCGAGTCCTGGTTGGCGTGTCATGTTTTGTTAAAAGTTGTTGCAACCTTTCTTTTTTCTCCCTCCCACCATTTCTCTTTCCTCATTTCTAATGCATATTTCCTTTTTCACTTTCAACGGACACCAAGCTTACGCTATTTAGCATCGCGTCCTTCCTGGAACAGTAGTCACATAACATTTACAAGTGTTAAATGTAGAAATAACAATGATAATATATCGCTTGGTACAAAATAGAAAGTGATTAATTTCTGCCAACACAAAAGCAAATGAATCGATGATAGAACGGTCTGGAGCAGATGTTTAAAACAGAAGTAAATAAGGATGTTGGGGACGATACACATCTTAATTAAGAACTAAATAATAATAAAAACAACAATAAAAATAACGATAATGACCACAATAAAATTTTTTATCCTAAAATATTTTATAAAATACCAAGGAGGAAAAAACCTAACTGAAAAGAGGAGTAACAGGAAAAATGGTTTAAGAAATTTTGCTACACTTTTCCTTTATATACATAATTAAACAAGTCCATTTCCAGTTTAATTATAATATTTACATGTGAATGCAACATGTCATTTGATGGATTCGGATTCAGCTACTAAAATTAGCCCGGTTTTAACCAGGGGTAATCCTCTAGCCTGCAATGTGTAATGCTATTAGTTTAGAAGGGACAGTTATCGGTTATCCCTGATAGAACCTGAGTACATGAGATAAACAAAAAGCCTTTCAGCCCTTCCAGTCTGCAAGCCACATTTTACAGAGACAAGAAAAACAAACCATTTTGATATTATTGATATCCAGCAATTATGCATAAAAACATTTGTCCCCATTAACTTTGTGGCAAATAGCTTGTAATGTTCATAATATTGAAAACTCGTAGGCCCAAGAAACAAACCTTTCATGAACCCCAGATAAAATCTGTCAATTAAGATAAAAGCCAGATAAGTTCCCTTCTAGGTTTCTGAGTAGATTTATGTCGCAAAAAATATTCAAATGATAGAAATCTGTAGTATAAACATCAAAAGCTTTAATAATTTATTATTTTGCAACATACAATACAAGACCTTTAACTTTTTTTCTTTTGAATCATGGAAAGTTAGACATATGGGTTATTTGATTTTATTTAACAAGCCATTTACGATTGTTCGTAATGATCTGAGACAATCTGATAATTCTGAATTGGATGAGGAAAGCTGTACAATTGTTGATTTTTCCACACTTAATCAGTCTGGTTTCCAGACCACCAGAGTGACACCAAATAACTAGCTGTCACAGCACACACAATTACAAATTATCCAGGACTTTTTACGATTAAAAGAGCATGACTTGTAAAATATTAAAATGATCAAAGACGTAATCATACCAGAAAGAAATTAACAAAGTAACACCACAGTAAGTGTAAAAATTAATTACATAGCTGGAAATTTCCTGTTTAGATTGTATGGTCTTAACTTTTAAATGATCTTTGCAAGGAGGTCAACAGAAACTATTGAAAAAAGAATGTCCCTTGATGTTAAAGTAGATGCTGATTCTGATACACAGAGTTTCTGTAAAATGTATCCATATAAAATAAAATTTAAGAACACTTATTCAGTTCTCATAACCTTATCCCACCCCCACATTTGATAAGATTAAGTTGTATAAAATATATGCCATAATATACAAAATCAAGTTAAGAAGGAAGGGATGTGTTTCAAGAAGCCACTAAAAGCTGCATGTAAATGCATAATGATCACACATTAACAACATTACAACTTAAAAAAAAAAACCTGGAATTAAATTATCATGTGGGGAATAATCATAATGCTATTGGAAACTCAATTACGGAGGCAACCCTTGTCTGGAAATTAGCGGGACTTAGCAAAGGGAAGTCAGCCCCGAATTCATCAAATATAGATTATCACAATATTACGTGTTCGCTTTGATTCTGTCCAAAGACAAACATCCTCATTCACTATTACATACTCATGGCATTTGTATTATTCATGACCGGCACTCTGATCCATTATACATACAAAACTGATTCTGCACTGCTCTGCCGTGGGCTATAGACAACAGACATAGAATTAATTTTATTATTTGCACATGTGTGATAATTGTGTATAGTTCAGTCAAATACTCTCTCATATGTGATTAAATATTGTAATCATTATTGCAGTTTTACCTTTGGAGCAACGTGAGTGAGACAGGGATCTTGACTGTTGGATAAAGGTCTAGGTAGTTCATTGACGGTCGTACACATGTGAGAACCTGGTTGTATTCAAATGTCTTAGATCTTTGTAGTTCCTTTGAATCATGTACAGGTGGACATTTCTTAATGTATTGTAGTGGCCAAAAACACAATTTTAGTTGGCAAATGGAAACAATTTGCCTAAATGGATTATTGTATGATTCTTTTGATGGTAAAGTCCTTCTTGATATACCGTGTGGATATGGTAATGGCGACATAGATTCAGCCCCAAGTCCTGTTTTGCTTCAACTCTAATATTGTGACCCGAGACAATAAAGTGCCCGAGTACCAAGCCTGACGGGCATCAATTTTACGCTCCCGATTGCCTTGGTTGAACACACATAGCACCCTACATGTCTGTTGAAGGTCTACATGCGAGTTAACTACACAGCTGTAGGTGGTTCAGCTTGTAACCGTGCCAGTGTGGCACTTTCTCTCACCAAACCAGCGGCATCCTCAGACACAGCAATCCTGCATTATCAGGGAAGCACACATTGGCTCTTGAAAAGGGCTTAATTTATTTGTGCCTGTTTCAGACCAAGATTAAAGTTTCGTTGCTAGTGATTGGCAGCTCCCAAGTTCTGACTAATTCTCCTTATCAACAGTCCTTACTCAGGCGCTGAGGGCCATGTTAGCGTTTTATGGGGTGTCCACACACATATGCACCAGAACAGGCAACATCTTTGCTTTTCAGAATGCCTAGGACGTTTTTTTTTTTTTTTTTCCTTCGGCAAATCACCACAACCCACGGTCATGTCATTAAACAGATATAAGTTGATTTATACCTTCACTTATTTTTGCATAGAATAGAAGGCAGTAAACGGCAGGCAATGATTTTCCAGAGTAGATATATATTATGTTATGATGCACAGGATTACGGAATGTCGAGTAGTAATCACAGAATTTCCCTACTAAGCAATGCTGATTCCGTAACAATAATCCCCTATGATGCAGGTTTGGTTATACAATAATTTAGTTAATTGGATTATTAGTTAACGGTCCATACTTACCTATGCCTTCCAAAAAAAAAGTAGAGTGTAACTTCAAGTACCACAATTCAATTATTTTTAGAGGAAAAAAGGCATTTCTGACTTGTAAGATCAGCCTAGTGGTAATCTGAAGGATGTGAAAGATTTAATTAACCCATGCAGAGATGTGCAAAAAACTAATTCACTTGTTTGTAAACAATAGCTCTAATCAGGAGCACAATATCAGAACAACACGCTTCACAAATATTACGCTTTGCATTAGCAAGTCCTCGGGGGATTTGGTGATACTGAGTCAAATCCTGAAGTGGATTGCTTATAGGAAGTCCAGGATGTTGTGTGCCAGCATACATAATCCTATATGAGTGATACATTTGATTGCATTTGAGATTTGAGAGCTTTGACTCAACACTAAATCCCAGATGACTAAAACAATGGAGTCAAATTTGTTAAAACATTGCATTATTCATGTTCTTATCAGACAACATTATTTACAGTGACACCCCACATAAATGCAAAAAGGTAGGACGCAGGGAGAGATCCATTGTGTAGGTCACGGCAGTGTATCTTTTTAGTGACAGATTTTAGTCATACAAATGCAAACAGCCTCATGTATAATTGAATAACAGGAGGTGATATTTAATAAAAGGGTGTGACATTTCATTATTCAAACATCCCAGAGCTCAATCAGGAGAGACGTTGCACCACAAACTATGCCCCCCCCCCCCCCCCATGTTCAGAGGTCATCATTAGGCGTTACACTGGAGGTGACTGAAAAAAAGGCGTCCCCCATTGCAATTAAATAATTGATGGTGCATAGAAGAAAAGGATAATAATTAATGTATGTTTATACATATTGTTAACACTATAATATTTGGTTTTCTAAGTATTGTATAAATATGTTTGATGGTAGTTTACAGGTCATATAGACACTGTTCATTTGTTCCCAAGTTCAGAACCTTATCCATTATTTCGCTCACTTACTCAGTGGTATCCATGTTTCTAATTAAACATGACTGTGTTGCCAAAACGGATAATCCTTCATGTATGTGATGTAGGCATTTTGGAAAGCTTTAAAGCCGCTAAATCTTTTACAAGAAGAGGAAAACCTTGGGGAACGCGTGGGAACAGGAAATTGTGAAGCAGAACAAAATCACTGCTGATATAGCGCATATAAAACCAGTCGTTCACCTGCCACAGGAAATCTGGGATTACGCCAAACTCAGAGGAAGCGAGCCGTTAGCCCAGCTGGGGACAACATGCTTTCCTAATGCAAATTATGCGCTAACACACAGTCCCCAAACATATTATGAGCTGTGCAGTGAAACCTGCCTGTTAGAGTTACTCATGGGACTTACAATGGGGAGGAAAAAAATGGTTTGATATCAGGTGGATTCCACAGTCGAGATTTTTCGCACAAAGTTACAGAGAATGCTTGGACAATAATTAAAGGAACAGGGCACTTTGTCAGACACCTCTGAGAACTAAAATGACTTTGCATACACCTTTGGGCCAATTTATTCGCAAGGTTTTGGGAGAGTGGTGGATGTGCCCAGAGACGCGTTGCTAAAACAAGACTCTATTCCAGTAAGTCCCGCTAGGACCTCCACTGCCCAGCGCGTGTTAAGCTCAGTAAGACAGGCCATCCGACTAGCTTACTTTGGGGCCATTCAGAAGCCCTCGGTAAAAAGGGGAAGGTCAAGGGAAGCTGCGCCCCTGCTTCCTCCCAAGATGAAGAACAAGTTAGCGACAACAGTAGCAGACAGGCCTATGCTGTATGGACGGTCAGTCCCCAGCGTGCTAAAATATCGTTTAAAAGGGTTTTCCCTGCAAAACGCCGACCGCCTCCCTGAACCCTTCATCGCAGATGGGCGTTGCCATGCCATGGACGCTTTTCACAATGTAGCCACCTTATGAATATATTCCAACCCATTTTAAATAAAGAGGGCCTGTGTAACAGATGGTGTTATATTCCGGTGTTGTGCATAAAACAGAGCTAATGATGCTCATGCCGATCTCACTAAAACCATGCATGACTTTCCTCAGTCCTCGAGTTTGGTCTGCGGTACACATTCTCAGTCTATGACACACACTGGCAAAGCATGTTGACCAGCTGTGGAATTTCAGAATCAAAATGTTTGCAATAGATTTGTTTGTGTGGATGTGTAAAGTTCCACTCATGAGCACAACCTTCTGTGTTTGTCTTTTGCTTTTTGATGACATTGGATACTGCTTTTTCACTGAGGATTCGGGGGGTTCTGTTTGTCACATATGTATGTACTGCAATTGCTATTGAATGTAGCTTGATGGGTCTTTTGAGTGGAAACAAAGAAAGACATTGGAATAATGTATTGTCTCAGGTCACAGGTTCCAGGGGCATCTTTTTGTTGCAGGTATGACCTTCAACCAATGTAAATATTAAGCAGGCTTTAGCCACTCACAAAATTATGCTTTTGAAAGTAACTAATGGTTGAGAGCAACATATGCTGAAACTAAAAACTTAAAAACGGGTCTATATTTCAATAAAATACACAATGATATGGAAATATTGAATGCAATTAAACATTCAGAAATAAAAGAAAAGAAACCTGAAAGAATCCTTGAGTGCACCCAAGGCAATTCAATCCCAAAAAGCGTTAACCCTGTCTCACATCAGCATTCACGAGTTAAGTCATCTGTCCTTTTTAACTGCTGTTTCGTGGAAACATGCTACATAGAGGCTAGTACATTACAAGCTTGCACACGTGATTTTTTATGTTTATTTTTTTGACTGACCGTCTCGCAAGTGCAGGATTAGGTTGCCTATTCAGCTGGTGTGGCGGTGGTGCTGGTGGAGCCACGGGATGCCGGTTAAATGGAGCGTGGCGACAGTGTCTGCTGGGGAACGTGGGAGACAGAGAAAGCGGCCAACAATGATGTGCAGGGGGCGCCGCTGAAGAGACAGCCACTTGTCCCGGCGAGCCCCCTGCTCGCCACACATGGCTTTTCCATGGCTGCGGCCCGCTGTGGCTAGGACGCTCCAGAGAACGAGGTCGTACATGGCTGCAGCCCGCTGTGGCTAGGATGCTCCAGAGAACGAGGTCGTACATGGCTGCAGCCCGCTGTGGCTAGGACGCTCCAGAGAACGAGGTCGTACATGGCTGTAGCCTGCTGTGGCTAGGACGTTCCAGAGAAGGAGGTCGTACATGGCTGCGGCCCGCTGTGGCTAGGACCCTCCAGAGAACGAGGTCGTACATGGCTGCAGCCTGCTGTGACTAGGACGTTCCAGAGAAGGAAGTCGTACATGGCTGCGGCCCGCTGTGGCTAGGACACTCCAGAGAACGAGGTCGTACATGGCTGCGGCCTGCTGTGGCTAGGATGCTCCAGAGAACGAGGTCGTACATGCTCTTGAGGTCTGTTCCTGTTTCGGGATGAGCGATAATTGCTATAGAGCGCATATTTCACAATAACTCGCTATTTTATTTTGTCAATAAAACATTTGAACAACAAAAACAAAGAGCAGTTGCCAGTCCTGACTCACTTAGTGCTTTTCTGTGTTTTGTTATGGTAATCAAGGATAAATAAATCAGCAATTTAACTAAATATCTAATCTCCCTTTTGAGGATTTTTATATTGTAGATTGTAATTTTATTTTGTATTAGAAAACGAGACCAACATTAACAAACATGTGCTGATATCCATCCTCTAAATGGTTAGAAATTATTACAAAATAACATATAGGCAATATCAGGGAGTATATCACATATGTCAAAATAGCCTTTGTACAATGACTTAAAATAACCTAGCTGGAGCCCATAGCTATTGACAAAGAAACTCTTGTTTCAAATGCATCATATTCTCCGTATTTTTGATATAAGAGTACACATCTTTTCAATAGTACCCAACATTTCTTTAACAAAGAACTTCTTGGTTTTGTATGTGCTGATATGAAATAAGCAAACAAAAATCTTACTTACATCAGGGGTGGATAACTATAGTCTTTATTACGGGCAATTACTTTGACTGTGGGCTAGAATTCCCCAGCCTTGACTGATTTGTTGTTGGCTTATTCTCTTCTGGGAAGCAAGCTTATTCTCAACAAACATTATACATCCTTTTGCCATATTGCGACTCACTGTTTGTACATTTTCCTGCACTATGTGTAAGACTGGGCCGGATTGGTTTCACGGTTGGCTGGCGGGGCTCACCAGGGTGGCAGCAACTGAGATTAAACGGCATCGGTCATTTGGTGGTGGTGGGCTGACCTGATGCTGCCTGACAGTCAAAAGGTTTTCCGGTGTTTTCTCCAGGACATGCGCCATCACGCGTACCTGTGTAGACGTGTTGAACACTCCACGCAAACACTGTGTGACCAAGAAACCTTGTCCATGTCAACGGCAGTCATATTACAGTGGGAATGAAGGTGCAGGGAAGTTTTCCGCTTGAAGAAGTACAGTCTCGCCCACTTAGGTGTGGAAGACATTGAAATCCACTGCATCCAGAAGAATGGGAAACCCTTGACATATGAGAGTATTAAAATGAGATTTTATATTACTTTTACTGAACTTGGGCTTAATTAAAATTAGCATTTTGCTCAATAATTAATGATCTGTATTTCATTACATAAATGGGAAACATTTCTAAGCTAATAAAATTTAGTCTAGCGTTTTAAGGTCAATAGAGTACAAGCTGCCATAGCTGACTATCCCTCGGCGCCGAGTCTGTTCAGTGTCTAAATGAACTTCTACAGAAAGGTCATTCTGAAAGAGTTGGAAATATGCTTTTCTTGCCATGCTGCATCTCTGGTGTTCTTCAAAACAAGATTTGGGTGTCTCGAGATTAAGCACTTCTGATGGTATGCACAAATACGCACAAAGAATTGACAAAAACTGAAAAAAGCTAGCCGGCTAGGCAGCATCCATTAAGACACAAGCTCCAATAATTTCAAACAATGTGACGTGTCCCAGCCCATTTTCATCTTCCGGCTGGAGAGCGCTTTAGTGTAAGTGCGAGGGTCTGCTTCCCTTTGTCAGATCTTCTTTGTGCAGCAAGCACTTCTGCCGTCCAGGGTTAGGGTTACAACACAACCGGCAGATACCAGAAAACACTCCCCAGTTCTCATTTCTATATTATGAATTTTCTATTTACAAGCACATTGTTTTAATGCAAATTATAACCATAAAACCAAATACCCCATTCTGTTAAATTAATAGAATTACAAAAAAAAATGTAATGATAGCAATTAAGTCTTGAAAATGCTAATTTGATAGTCAAGGACGATTACCTCATTTATGGTGTTTTGGAACAATGCCAAGCGAAGGTAATTTAGATCCCAGTTGCTCACGGTTACATCATGATGAATATGTTCTGTGAGGAGCAACTGTGCACCTAGAATTGTGGAACTTTGAAGAACACTGAAAAGGAAACTGGTTGCATAATGGAGTTGTTTTTAACACATAACAAGTCATTCAAACCCAAAACGATTTGGTGAAAAAAACATTTTCTTTTTTGCTTTTAAGAAATAAACATAGTTGTAACATTTTAAATCCAATGAATTGTGCTTGTAGTAAAAAATTCACACTGAATCCGTGGTTTAACTAAAAATCTGTGGTTATTTGTTAATACTAGTAAGCAAACTTGAATACTTTTCAATTTATGATTTGGTAAAATTATCATTTTATGGAAAAAAATTAATAGTGAGATTTAGTATGCAAAATATGCATAAATTAAAAAAAAGAATGCATAAGTTCAAAACGCACTTTAAAGTTATTTGCTTGATAAAATAGGAAAACTACTCATTCAGGCATTAGTAGTGCTTTTTTCATCATTAATGGCCCATCATTAAAAGACAAAAATCTTATCACTTCACAAAAGACATGACAGAATGACATTTGAATTCAAGGATTTTATAATGCTAATAATGTTTGGCTGTGTAAAATTATCTCATTAGTTCATTATTTCAAAAAAGAAGTTTTAATGATGATCTTTTACAGCTTAGGATTCTACCTTTTAATGGCTTAACATTTTAATTTAGTGCCACGTTAAAGCATAAAGACAATCTTCTGTCCTCATCATCGGTCTTAACATTTGAACTTCGATGTGTTCTTTTGTTAATTAAAGGATAGGTTTGAAGTTAATAGGCTAGCAGAAGGCCGGACATCTTTCCCTGCCAGGTATTGCACAAAATATCAAGACTATTATCTGAACATAATATCATAATAGAATATTGATTATTCAGGAATTCACAGTCACGAAAAGGCCATTTTGTATAATCATAAAACACTGCTGTATAGAATACTAGGAACCTTGGTGTTTTCCTTATCATGCTGCATGCTATAACTTTTATTCTCGAGCTGTGTGCATAAAACATATCACAGTTTAAACTACAAAGCTATTGATGTGTCCTCCTTTCTCCACAAATGAAGATGGTAGTTCTCATTTGCTTTTCATAGACAAACTCAACTCTCAGATAGCTGTGTGCGTGGCCTAGGACCTTGATTCTCAGTCCTGGCCTGGAGTCCCCTGCCCTGTGTATTGTGACTTTTGTACCAACCGAGCACTTCTCATGCAGGATTGAATGAGCTGCTCCGTGTGGGGCTCGGTTTTGAAATTGGTTGACAATTAGCCGCTTTAAAAGTTTGGAGAACATTATGTAGGACAGGTAGTAATGGTAGAGAAATGGCTTTTTTAAAATTATTAATTAAATTAAAAGGTTAATTGGTAATTTAACTGTCATCTGAGAAAATACAATTAATTGAAAAGTTAATTATTCCCAATTAACCCAATATGCATTAAAAAAATATTAACAAACAAAAAAACTAAATAATCGTTCCAAAAAGTTTATTTTTACGCATAACAGCGCATCACGTCATGCGTCATGGGATGTTAAATAGGCAGAAAAGTCGCAATCTTTAACTTTAAGTCTTTTATGCTTGAGAGCGCAGAAATGTGTAACGTGATTGCTAATAAATCCATGTGCATTAACAGTGCCATAGAAATCACTATCAGAATGCAATGGATTCCCTCAAACATCATTGCTCATTATGTATTATGTGTCATACACGGGCCATAATTTCATTTTTTTCCCCAAAATTCAGCATTTCTGAGCAACTAACATCCACCTTAAATAATAGAAAGGCAATTTCGACTATTAAATGTTGATCAGGGCAGCTGGGAAAAGAGCCAAAGGAAACAATGACAAATAACCACACACCATGAGAACAGTGTACAAATTACACCACAAGCAGCAGACATTTATGCTTGATTGGAGCAATTAAATGCTTTCTTGATAAAAAAAAAAAGAAAGCGCGAGAGAGAACAAAAATTCCTGAGAGGACATTTAAGAAAATGACTTTATAATTGTCTGAGGAGTGGCAGTGACTGGCTCTCCCAGTAACTCCATAAAAATCCGGATATTAGTGAGTGGAGCTTTTTACGGGTTCCGGAACAAAACAGTTCGGTGCCAAACCTGGGCCACTCTTGGTGTTCGTGTGAGATCAGTGCATCAAACTTGGTGATGAAGCACACTACATGCCAGGATGCATAATAATCCCCATAGTAACATTATGATCTCCAAATAACCTAATGTTGTCAGGCTTTTTTTTGGCTATAAATATATCCATGACATCACTGCAATGAAATGACCACACATGCTCCCAGCCCCACGCTCAGCAGGTTTCCGGCTGACC
>JAOVYW010000001.1:3833661-3870365 GCA_025775045.1 Hiodon tergisus
GATGACACAACTGTAGTGGGCCTCATCAGCGGCAACAACGAAGCAGCATACAGAGAGGAGGTGGAACAACTGGTAAGCTAGTGCCACAACAACAACTATCTCTAAATGTAGACAAAACAAAAGAGATGGTTGTTGACTTCCGCAGAAGGCAAGCCGCCCACCCGCTCGTCAGTGGCTCGGAGGTGGAGAGAGTCAGAAGCACCAAATTCCTTGGTTTGCACATCTCTGACGACCTCACCTGGTCGGCCAATACCAGCTCTGTAATAAAGAAGGCACAACAACGCCTGCACTTCCTGCGGAGACTGAAGAGAGCCAGTCTCCCGCTACCCATTCTCACCACCTACAACAGAGGAACTGTGGAGAGCGTCCTGACCAACTGCATCACTGTGTGGTTTGGGAATTGCAAAGCACACGAACGCAAGTCCCAGCAACGCATAGTGAGGACAGCTGAAAAGAACATAGGGGTCTCCCTACAGCCCATCCAAGTCATTTTTCAGACACGATGTGTACGCAGAGCCTCTGCCATTATAGAGGACCCCTACCAGCCCTCACATAGTGTGTTCGTCCCTCTACCATCTGGCAGGAGGTTCTGCAGTATTGGGACTCAAACGGCAAGGTTCTGTAACAACTTCTTCCCCCAAGCTGTCAGAGCCCTGAACACCCTGGTACCAGCCAACATCTCACCCCCATAATCATCTCTAGGACTCACAAACATACAGACAACTGTGCACTGTCCCATTTTTTTTTAAATTTTGCACTACCTACTGACTATTGCACTTTATTTGTCTACTGTCTCTGTCTTCGCGATTGCGCTATTTACTGCTGCTCCATTCACTTGTTACTGTTTTCTGTGTATTGTATTGTGTTGTGTATTATGTTATTGTTGTTTATTTTATTCTTATGCACCTTGGTCTGTAGAAACGACATTTCGATCAGACGTACACTCGTATGCGGAAGAACGATGATAAATACTTTTTGACTTTTGAATGGCCGGGTGTGTGTGCGTCGCTTACCTGGAGAACACATGGCACCAGGATGCACTATTGGAAGAAGGCAAGCCGGCAGAGGCAGTGTGATGCATTGTGCAATGTTCTGCTGGGAAAACTTGGATCCTGCCATTCTTATGGATGTTACTTTGACACATACCACCTACTTAAGCATTGTTGCAGACCGTGTATACCCTTTCATGGCAACGGTATTCCCTGATGGCATTGGCCTCTTTCAGCAGGATAATGCTCCCTGCCACTAAGCAAAGATGGTTTAGGAATGGTTTGAGGTTCACAACAACGATCCAAATTCCCCAGATCTCAATCCAATTGAGAATCTGTGGGATGTGCTGGACAAACAAGTCCGATCCATGGAGGCCCCACCTCGCAACTTACAGGACTTAAAGGATCTGCTGCTAACGTCTTGGTGCCAGATACCAGAGCACACCTTCAGAGGTCTAATGGAGTCCATGCCTCGATGAGTCAGGGCTGTTTTGGCGGCAAAAGAGGGACCTACACAATATTAGGCAGGCAATATTTGGTCATAATGTTATGGCTGATCGGTGTATATATAGTGTGTTGTGTTATGTTAAATAGGTATTCACTTATCTTCTATTTCAGTGCACTGGTCACGGATTGGATATATTTTTATACACGGTGTTCATGGGTTAAGTTTTATGACCCATTTGAAGTGCTAATTATTTTTGTATTTCATGCCTTCTCTAAGTGTGGCAATCAAAATACGCCTCAAGTTAATAAAAGTGACACAGAATCAGACATTGTGTAGCCTGCTTATCCAATGTCGTGATGATACTGGGGTTCGGCGAACAACCAGAGACCACAGCCTATCGGAGCACATCAGAGCCTATTGATTACAAGAGTGGGACAGTCAGGTCTGGCAGCGACTCGAAGCACTTGGCGAGCATAGTACTCATTCGCTGACTTACGACGAGGATTATCCAGTACCTGTTTGGTGGGATGGCCTCATTGAACGCGTTTCTTTTGAATCATGGTAATGTATGTTATGTCGGCTGAAAAAGACATTAATTAATAATTGTGTGTGTGTGTTTGTGTCTTTGTGTACTTCGGTATTATGTTATGTGCACAAGTGTGCTTCAGGCAGCCTGTTCCCACAGCAGTCCACATGAAAACACATCTCTCATGAAAAACAGGGGGTTCCTGCACGGCCAAATCAATAGCCTGGTGATAGAAATACACCAAGCTCGTTCCCCAGGTGAGCAATTGATCTAACTCCACTGTGGTCCTGTCCAAATTTCAAATAATGGCTAAAGGCCAATGATCAAAAAATCTGACAAATCATGTAATTTTTTTTTCAATAATGAATGTATTACTGGAATGAAAAAAATGAATCCCGGGCATACTGTATTTATTAAAAGATACCCGATCAGACTTGAAGAGAAGCTGGGATAAAGTCCGTGGCTAGTTTCTACAAAAGGCGGAGCCCAGGCCCCTCACAGTCGTTAGTTCCCCTGTGTACCTTTACCTTTAATGCTTTCTTGGAGACGGGCTGTTCACTCAAGTCTTTCGGCGAGTGAGGAATCGATACAAGCTGCTTTTGCAGAAACAGCCAATAAACACAGGGAGACAGCTGGGGTCTAACATTCATGAGTGTATATTTTAATGCCCCGTGGCCATTCAGTCCAAGTTTGCACATGTATCGTAGAATAGATATAGAGGTTCTGAGACGAGCCTGTCATTATACATAATTATGGGGGTCGCAAAAAAGGTGAATTGTGAATATGTTATTACTTTTCATGATCCAGCTGTGCAGACGATATTAAACTATTTTTGGATTAGCGACTTACAAGCTCAGATCGGCTTCCAATCGAGAGATTATCCACGATAGAAGTGCTTTCAGTCGTCTTCCGATTAGCTGTGATGCCAGATTACAAGGTTAATGCAGCTCCTTACTACGCACCGTATCTGATAAATGTGTGCTTTTGAGTGATGACTTTCCTACAGGAACTAACAGCTGTATGTGCAAATCATGCATATAAATCAATTACCGGGGCCTATGTACTTTAAATGCACCCATTAATTAAGCAATGTCAGATACAATGAACCGTGAAGTTCATTACATTTTTAGCATTCAAACCCTGGATTATTTGAAGAAGAAATTAGTTTACCTAATGATTAGTGCAATGGAGTCTGGTGGCTGCCAGCAAACACTCATTGAAATTAACCTCGACAGAGGCATCGTGGAAGAAGAATAAACCAGTATTTTTCAATAGACGCGGCCCTTTAATTTCAATAAAAGCACAAACAGACTCAAATATACTTCAGGTCAGTACATGTAGAAATAATGTATCTGAAATTAAGGAAAACGTTAGATACCTTTATATATTTTTCCAAAAATGTATTTTATCACTTTTACTACATATTCTGTGTAGGAAATTAGTATTGTATGACTTTTTTTATATATGTATTACAAATACTATTTGAAACGAAAATGCATTGTTATTAAAGTTGCTAAGAGATGACAGAGATGGAAAATAGGAAGGGGGAGAAAAAAAACAACACTCCCAGCTGCCTACATTAAGCAATGACCTCGGCATAATGAAATATGGTGATAACATTTTCTAGTCATTACAAGGTTCCACATTGTGACACAATTTGCATATTCATATTTTTTTTTCTGCAAATAATTTTCCTCTGAGCAGGACATCTGCCTCAGCCTCTCTGTACATAAATAAATAAACAAATAAGTCACATAATCAATTTGGCTGCATTTTCTCTTTAATTGACAATGCAGAATTATGCTTTACACATACTGCATATTCTCATTATTATAAAAACCAGTGTGTGCAGGGGTAAGCAAACAGAACCGTAGTAGCCCTGGACAAAAAGGCCAAGGTCAGTATTTCTGAGTGCTTTTGAGCGCGCATTATCTTTGAAAACTAAAAATTAGATGTGTGGGTTGCATCTCTTATAGCCATTAAAGCTCATTGATGTCTCACTCAATTCACAGTTTTCCAACCTTTACCCAAATCAAAATACAGAACTTCCAACAGACTATTCATGCTATGCGCTGCTGTTCTGTTGTGTATTTATACAATAGTTAATTTACTTTTGCAGAATGTACAAACGTAGACTTATGGTTGGTCATCATGTAATTATACTCGGCAGGTGTCACTGCAAGATCACAAGTTACAAGGGCATGCTAGGTTTGACATTTAACAAAAGGTAAAATTTTTGTTTATTAGTAACAGATAACACATAAAAATGGGTCTACAGTTCAAACACAAATTATAAAATGCTTATGTTTTGTTTATGTGTAAAGCACACAATATGAATTTTGATGATTCAATGCCCAGATATCTTGACGCTAGCTTTTACAAATATAATGTAAATATCCAAACCAAACACTTAAATACGGTCAATTAACAAGGCAACCTTATTCAAGTGCAAACGGCCATGCATGGGTTGCTAATTGCAATATATAGAAAAACAACAAAACCAGTGCATTCAAGAAAATCCTAAAAAGAAGGACTAACACTTGTTCACCATCAAAAGGACTTGTATATGTCTCAGCCCTTTCTTGCACTGCCTCTTCATGGTAATATATTTGCTTTACATGAGTTCCCTATATTCAGTTTATCCACTTTAATTCAAATGAATTGAGTAAGACCCAGGAACCCGGCCTGAGGCTCACCAGTTCCACAGGGCGTGCTAACGACTGCCACAGCACTTCTGACGAGCCTGCGCAGACCTTTTATTTTATTTCCGGATTAAGAATTAACCAAAATATTATTTCTTTTTTATGCTTTGGCACTAGCAGCATTCCCAGGTTTGGTTGAAGCAGACCCTTATGTCGATGCCTCAAATGTTGGCCCTCTACAAAAAAAAAAGGGGGGGGGGGTTCCTTTAAAAAAACATAAATCGGCTAATGCAAAATAGAAACCTGAGGGCTTTTTTTTCAAAAAACAACTCCACACAGGGATCAATTGGAAATTAAAATGGTAGGAAAACCGTGTCTGTCATTTACAATCAAATATTTGCAGAATCAGAATGTGCTTTGTCCTTCTCTGGGAAAAATACACAAAGGAAATATATAAATAACAATCCTTAAAATTTTTATTTACCACAATAAATAAATATATAAATAAATAACAATCCTTCAAATTAAAATTTACCACAATAAATAAATAAATAAATGAACATTTTGGTTTCATTCATGTATCTAATTAAACTATCTACGGTTACAGACAAAGAATGCCAAACAAACAGATGCTGAGGGTCGATGTGCCAACCCATACAGAACCTATCCATGTTTACTAATCCCGTTATGTACTTGTATAAAAACGATTTCTAGGCAGAATGAATTTATTCATTTTTTCAAAATGACAGTAACTGAATCAGATACCCGAAGGGTTACCTGCGAAAGCTCTTACCTGCCCTCTGACATGCCTCAATATGCTTTACATCAGCTTTTACATTTGATTTATACCGCAGATGCTGCAGAGCGAACAATAGCAAGTGCATATTACCAGATTTTCTAAAGTAAAATTAAACGAGATAACTTAAAATTTGCAAAAGCTATTAAGAAAACACCACACTCAAGGTATTACTATTCACCTGCTGAATCCTATGTTGACCTTGTTTAAATGCGATCAAAAGATTTTTTGTTATATATCAATTTGTTTTAATTTTATCTTGAAAATGACATTAAAGGTCACTTTAATCTGGAAGCTCAAACCCATGTTTATAACTTAGTTAGAACTAGGAACATTTCTTACCTTTGACATGACCTTTTATGCTACGATGACTTTGACCCAAAGGTGAAAGTTCTCAAAGTGCTTTATATTTTGAGTTAGGTTACAATCCTACAGTTTAACAAAGTTTAATGAAATTTGGTCACTTCCTTCATGGTTTTCAAAAAGTCTGACTTTCAACCTTACCCCCTCATTATCTCAGCAGCTATCAGTTAACCATTAAAGGAATTTACAAGTTGCACACCATACACTCGCGAAACTCTCTAGCTGTAATGCTCATAGATATCAAGGAGATCAAAGTGACTTTACTGTGTCTTTTGTAGTCATGGTTGAGAGATTTCAAACAACTTTATGTCGGAAAAGGGCTTAATCAGCAAAACGATTGTAATGCGAGCAAAATCTAAATGTCTGAAGTTATCAAAAACAATAAAACTCACCAGAGTGTGCTGTTTTAAATGTACATTGTTTGTACAGATACAAGATTAGAGTGGCTACTTATTTAAGTACACTCGTATCAAGTTGTCTGACCCTAGCTGAGTACAGTATACTGGATTGCAAAAAACAGCTATTTTGCCATGGATTTCTGAATAACTAGCTGACCATAACTTGCTACATTATTATCGTTCAAGTTCTATGCCTATTCTATTGCCTTAAAAATAACTGAAACCGAGAGTAAACAATTATTTTTTTTGTGAGGATTATCAGATGAGGTACTGATAAAGGGTTTATCCTGTTATAAAATTGAACTGTCCTCACACTGCATAATCTGCATAGCCCTGCAGTCATATCGCAGTATATCACAGTACCAGAAACTCCAAGGCAGTCCCAAAAGGTTTCCTACTACAAAATTTTGAATATAATGGCTACCAGTAAAACCTGCATCAATGCAAATGACAGGTTATTAAGATTAGGGATTTAGACATGAGTTTAATATGATGGCCTATCTATAAAACCTTTACAACCAGGTGCTATATGCACAGATTACATATCCAGTGCTCAATGCCAAAGACACATGTTAATAAGCCCACAACCTTTAATTAAGCATTATGTATAAGTAGGGTCCCATTAAGCAGTGATTTGTGGGCTAGTTCATTATGCCAAGGCCCAGTCACTAGACACATATTCAATACAAATCAAGCCAGCCTAGATATTATCCGGCTTAATGTGTGCCCAATATTGATATTTTATCACTGTCCTGTGATTAGTGACTTTTAGAATCTGAATTTTTCATTTTGGTGGGGCAGCAATGAAGACCTAATGACCCTCATTCATTTTCTGATGGAATTATTAATTTACATTGTTTATTGGGTAATGATTGACCTTCCCATTCTCAATACTGATGTCTCTGGCCTGTACAGTGCATTTTAAAATTAGTTACATCACAGTTGTTGTGATCTTCTTTCATTCTGATATGCCTAGCATTATTCCCTCTCAAAGTGCAGACATAATATTTTGTGGTTAATTCTTTGTAAATGAAATAATTATCCCTGCATATCTTTATCAGCAGTTTGGAAGTTCTATATTTTTTATAGGCTGCATTTCCACTTCTACTTTCCAGCCTCTTTCCTGTGTGTGTGTGTGTGTGTGTGTGTGTGTGTGTGTGTATGTGTGTATATTTACAAATGAAAAGGCTTTCAACCCTGAGTGTGCCAAGAGATTTAGTTTAAATGACTAGTGGGGAAGGATAAGTAGTACTTGACAGTCTTATCCTGTGAGTGGTCGTATACTATGAGTGGGACCAGCGGGAAATGTGTTGTTCAGTGGGGATTGAATCATACAATAGCTCATTCCTGAGTCATCAGTGGCTGACGAGTTTGAGCGCTGCAGTGGAGTCAGTACAGCTTCTCCCGGCTGGTTCCACTCTGTGAGATCCTGTAAATGGAAACATGGCTGAATGGTTTACATTTTGCAGACATACCGCTGGTATTGAGCACCGAACGCGCATTAGAGAGCCTTTCGGAAAGAGAATGCTACGCTCATAAAACGTACACGAGCACACAATATGAATAAATGCTACATTCAGTTCCTTCAGATTGGGTATTTCATTGGTCATGCAAATTCAATAGAATATTTAATTATTGTGGCAACAAGTTAATGTTTATATACAAAGATTAATTTTTACATGCAGTCGATAACTGCCCGTGTAATGATGAATTACTTTTTTTTTTGTGGTTGGGCATTTATCTGGTATTTGTTACTTGTTGACTTTGTTACTAGTTGTGCATATGTTTGTAACCTAGCACAGGAATCTTAAGGCTTCCCTAAGACTAACGGCCTACTCAGGGAAATACACGTCACACAATAAGCAGAACAGTGAATGTCCAAATGAAACCCTACTCACGCCAGACAGTCTTCTTTTTCTTCCTCTCCCGTAGCTGGTGTGAGGCACACGCTTCGACGTCCTCCACAGATTTCTGCACTGGCCGGTGAACCACGCTCTGAGGAGGCTCCACACTTCCCAAGTCACCAATAACCTTTCAGGAAAAATTTTTTCCAGATTATTATCTGGGAAAGTGGTCACCATGATGGAATTACTAGTTGAATGTAATTCTTTGTTTATAGCAGTCATGGAACTTATTATATATAATATTAAGAGTAAAAAATAAAATAATACTTTTTTTTATCACTGTGGCTCACCACACCCTGAGCTAATCCCATGTGTACCCATAACTCACTTCTCTGACAGTCTAATTCTAGATTCTTCCTCTTTGGATTCTCTGACAAACTTTTTTATCCCTTAGACATGGTTATTTTCCTCAATTTCGTCCTCATACGATGTAATGTACATTTATCCCAAGGGGAACTTTTTCTTAGATGTGATGATACAAAAAGGATATTTATTCATTTTTTATGTCCAATGTTTTAAGCGGCAAGTTTTATACCGCTCTAGCTGCTATTTCACATTGCACATGGTAATCATAGGCTTGTGTGAGGCGAATCCGCCATGGAAACCCATTTCATGAAGCTCACAATGAACAGTTCTTGTGCTGGCGCTACTTCCAGAGGCAGTTTGGAACCGAGGTCAGGCGATTTTTACACGCAACGTGTTTCTGCACTCAGCAGACCTGTGTAGACTGTCACTTCGCAGCACTTACAGGCAGTTCTAGCAGGGAAGAAATTTGACAAACTGTCTTATTGGAAAGGTGGTATCCTATGACAGAGCCAAGTTGAAAGAAGACCTCTTCACTATGGGCCATTCTACTGCCAAAGTTTTTCAATGGAGATGTACGGCTGTGTGCTCAATTGTAGACACCTATTAGCAAAGAGTGCGGCTGAAATAGCCAAATCCACTAATTTGTAGGGGTGTCCACATACTTTTGGCCATGTAGTGTATATCGAGAGGGCTAGCTAGTCAGCCTGCTGCCAAGATATATTGGTACTGGTAATGTTAGTTCAATATTTAAACACCATTTGAAACTACATTTTCTTGTACTTCTTTACTTCTCTTCATTTCATTTCACTGCATTGAGTAAAGCTGAATAATAGGACTGGAAACAAGAGGAGTATGCCTAAAAACACAACTTTCTGTTACATTGTAAGTCGCATTAGACAATACCGCATTATAGTTATTCTAGCTCTAGCAAATACCAGTTAATTGAATGAATCTAAAAAGGTAAACTACATATGCCTGTGCGGGAAATCTACTCTCTCAATGCAATGGACAAAAGCATCTTTTCCAAGAAGAAATTAACATGAATTCAGTTAACAAATTAATAATTTTCATTTCTACAAAGGTTCAGATGACCTCACTGAAAATATACCAGGATCTAAAGCTTTACATGCAAATTCGTTTTTTTTTTTTAATAAGAAGAAAAAAGAAACAGAACAGATGCAGATTGTCAATTAATGTTGCTGTAGGGTATTTTAAAAGGTTAAGTTTCATATCTGAAATCTAAATTAGGTCAATAGTGGCAAGCATGAATTAATTTGTGAATCTAAAAAGCTGAGTCATTGGAAATTCCTGAGAAAGAGCGCAGTAGTTGATGTAAGGTCTGATGGCATATTATGCCAGTGAAGGACAAAGACATTACATGACATTTCTGTACACTTGTCCCCGAAACTTGAGGTAGACAAAGTTGCCACAGGAATCTCACCTCCTTGTTATAGTAAATTGAACCACATTGTCCGTTTATTTTTATTTCGAATGATAATTTAGTCTTAAGTCACAATGGATATTACTGACCGTCACAAACTTCTGCAATGTGTACTCACCCCCTCAAAGTCATTACACCATCTTAAAACAAGAGTGCCTTTATCCACTGTGTTGTAGATGCTCACCGCCTTTCATTCAAACCATAAAATTTAGTTGAAGGGTAATATTCAAGCTGTTGGAGCGTTAGTTGTGCATTTTTAATAGGCCTTCAGCAGAAGCCGAGACAGGGTATCCATATGCCGTGGAGGGCATATGCACGCAGCCGTTAACGCAGCACAGTTGGCCAGACCTATCTATTTGAGACCATAGACGCTTAAATGTTCGCCTCGGAGGATAAAGACGGCAGAAAACATAAACCTGATGTGGTCTGAGCGCATGGAAAAAAACAAATCCATTCACTGACATTTATTCCAACAGCCTTTGTGCTTCCGCAGAAAAGGCTGTTAAAAGCTGTTAAAAGCTGTCATGTTGTACGTCAGGTACTTCAATCACAGGGGTTTTTGAGTTCAGTGGCTCATGATTTGGCACCTGGAAAATTTCAGACATCTGTTTCTTCTGTAATTTGGTTTGCACAAACAATTTTAGACAATAACCTTTTACCATATGTAAGCAGAAACCACCAAGCTAGCTTGCTCAATGATTATAATATAGTGCAGCTTACTTCAGAAATGTTTATTCAGTTTTGTTAGCCAGAATAATCACTCTAGGCCGTTCTGGACTTATCTATCAGTAAACATGGCTCTACATAAGAGCTGTAACAAACTGGTGTGCTTATTACGTTAGCAACCAATGAGCCAGGACAACCTTTGTTAAGCGATAACCCAATTAATTTTAATGTATTGCTGGAGTGGCTACTTTTCTGCTAGAAAGAAAATTTAGATTTCCTATATTCTTCAGTTATTCTTCTATGCTTAACAAATGTGGGATATATATATATGACCATATACATAAGACCATGAAGGGCACATGCAATTTTATTTCCTCCCAAGAAATTCCGCTGCATAGGGCTTTTTGTTCAAGGGTAGGATTGCCTCTACGTTATTTCTCTCGGAGGAGCTGTCATCTTAAATCTTTAAACTAGTTTGTACACAGCCCCAATCGTATATTGCTGCCAGAATTACATAAAACAGTAATAAAATCATCTCAAGTGTTCCTCCGCGTGTTGGGAATGCCCTTTGGTTATTCGGTATGTATCGCTGCACTTAAACCAGTATATATATTCCAAAGAGACTTAGTTTGAATATGTAAAGAGCCCTCTCCTCGCAGGGCGGGAAAGCGGGATGCTGTGAGTTGGCATTACTGTCACTGAGACAGAGGAGACGCAGCCGCTGTCAGCGTCTTTCAGGCGCCTCTCCGTGCGCCGTCAGTGCGCCGCTGTTTGCTTAGCCGACTCCCTTACGAGAGGACGAATTACGGAGCTTAACTTTGTCAATTGGCACAGCATGGTTTTCACTGAGACCCGGCAGGTATCTCACTCACTGCTCTTGAGTCCAACCCTGCATGATGGAATCGCTGCTGTTTACCTGGACAGAAATGGTCTTATTTTAGTTCATGAAATGTTGTACAAGTAAACATTAATTCAGCAGTAGAAAAAGTAGAAAGCGTTGCTCCGTTCTATACCGTCAATGGGCTTGGATTAAAACTGGGGTATAAAACAGTATTCTTCAGCCATCATGCCACTGGCCTTATTTTAAATATAAAAAGAAAAAATGATCAGTTGATTTTACTGTCATATCATTTTCTAGAGATGGCAAGAAACAGAAACAAAAAAAAACTGGTCTGGTTACTGTGTTCATACCTGTTCACCAAACTGGGGTGCAGAAGAAGGCGTAAAGATTAAGAAAGTTGGCTTGCAATCAGTAGGTCATACGCAATCCATAATTGCATGATTTTGCAAGATTATGACGCACCAACGTGAAACAAAAAGACACACTTTGTAGTTAGGAGCAGCTTTCATCAGTGTACATAGAAAACTAGCTTTCAAGGAAATTGCCTTGCCTTGGAGCAAACCGTCGATTCAGTCACAGTATGAATCTCAGTTTTGACACGGAACTTTAAAACATTAATTTTGTAGGAATGATCCAGGTTGCTGTCGGGGGATGGGGCTTAATTCATGCGTTTGCAAAGCGGAATCACTGGTACATTTCATTAGACGGCAATCTGTGCCACAGTCTGCTCACTCTCTTGACCGACTGTTTGAAGAAACGGAAACAGGAAGTTTCCTCAAACAAATATTATTTTAGCCTTGATAATGCATGTGTGTTTGCGTGCGTGTTCCAATTAATGTTGTTCGACGTTCACTGATGAATCTCGAGAGAAACGTTAGCATCAGAGACCATGATAAGAGTTGTAACAATTACAGTGTATGTCTCACCGTCCTACAAGAATAAATAGACCATACTACCATTATAGGGCAACCTTTACAGTAACTACTGCCAAAGGTGAGTCATAAATGTGAGAATTCTCTCAGCTGTTTTTACGTCCATCCGCAGCTGTGTTTGAGGGACTGTGGTCCTTCCTGGGGTTCTGCTCTGGTGCTGTCTTCATGGAGAGGCGGTGAGCATGCCGGTGTTTGGTGCTGCGCTGATGACCTGGGCCACAGGGGGCAGTATGAGGAGAGGTCGTGAGGAGGGTTGAACGGTGGCTGTTACCTCAACAATGGCCCCATCAGGCTGTCGGAGGAAGTGCCGGTACAGCCCCTGGAAACCACCAAGGTGCAGGGTGTAGATGGACACGTGGGTGCTGGTCTCCGCCCCGGGCGGTCTGCTGCTGCCACGCTGGGGGTCGCAGATGGAGGTGCTGGCACCCACAGACGGGTCCTCTGTCCAGATGTAGTCGTACACTGCCACCTAGTGAGGCATGGAACCCCCCCACCCAGCCACCCACCACAACAAAGCCTTTAATTAGGTGCTGTCAAGGGCCTGTCACGGCAACCAGGGCTTTCACAAAACAGCAACAGAGAGAAAAAGAGAGAGAGAGAGCGAGAGAAAGACAGAGGGACAGTGCACGGGAAGGAGATAGGCAGGCATGGCTGGGATGCATACCTGCCCTGACACAAGCACTCACTCATGCAATTACCTCCTCATACCTGTGACTGCAGCTCAACAGCATTAAAAGTGAAAGAAAAGAGAGGCTGACAGTAATCCCTCCCGTAATTTGCTGCAAACTCCTCCTCGGAGTAAATCTGTTCTAAGAATGCTAAGCCTTGGCTTGCTAATGGATTCGGTTACCTGAGCAACGCTTTGTGCCACTGAAGTAAGCAACCCCGTTTTCAAGTGTTTACACACAAACACATCAGTTTCAATGTTGCAGTTGCCTTCAAAAAGGGTGACTGTTTCATTTTCAGTACACCTGTTTCCACTCTTTCTTAGTAGCATGTCATTAAAATACAGGGTATACACTGTGGGTAGCAATCCTGGAGGTTTTGGTGTTTACTTGTGTTAAGCCTGAGCCGTACATGCAACGCACAGTGCTGTCAGGAGAACAGAGAGAGTAAGCAGAGCGTGTAACGTGTTATATAGGTCATGTAACTTGAAGGCATTCGTGTGTGAAGATCATGGCGCCTCCCTTAAATCTGCTGATTTTCAAATGCTCACACGTGTCAACAAAATCACAGACATTGCCTTTAGCTTGTTTTCAGGTGAAATCTGGGTTGAAATGCTACAGAAGCAAATTAAGTAACGTACGCTAAATGGACACGGTAACAGTTTAGAGGTGGCCGCTTTTGACGCAATCGCGAGCACCGTCATCTCCAATCCACGAGATGGGGCTCTGCCGAGCGAGAATGTGCCGGCACCTCAACGGGAAGCGTACCCCTGAACGAAAAGGGATTACTGAGACGGACCTGCTGACAACGAATGCAGGCCTCAGCAGGCCATTACCCTGCCGAGCTCGTGGGGGGGCTAGCTCAGTGAGTCACGGTCTGGTGCAGGGCCCCGTCGCACCCCATGTGGGGTTTAGTCAGGGTGAGGGCAGTGGGAAGTGTCAGAACGCGCCAGAGTTTGTAAACTCAGGGTGACCCTCAACATGGCTTTGCAGTCTGTCAACTGTATAAAAAAAAAAAAAATTAACAAGAACCCCCCCCCGATGAACTGGTGACTAAATAAGTGGACTTGTGTGGTGAGTTACGCAGTAAAGAAATGGGAACTTAAATTGCATCTTAAAACCAAACTTTGGATCATGATAGCACAAAGAAAGGCCCATTGCCACAAGTAAATTCATGGGTTTATTGTTGATGCCTGTTTTCAGAAATTGGATATAGTACGTATCAGTCTCTTTACTAGCAGTAGTAAGGCCAGTAGTTTTTTAAGGACATTCAAAAACAAAAAGAGTTTGCCACAAATGCACTGACAGGGTAACATTCAGGAACTCAAAATCACTTTGCAAGCCCAAATTGCCATTATCAAATGTGTGCATACATAAATAAACCATTATATAGAATTAAACTAAAGCTGTTTATTGTAAAAAAATGCATATCTGAAGACTGTAAAAAAGCAATCTATTCATAAAAAAGGAATTAACATTAATACTTCATATTTATATAAGGGCTTCTCTTCACAATGCACTATTTTTCTTTTCTTCTAATTTTATTAACAGGCCCAAATTCACAAAAAAAAGATACCTGCAACTAACACTTAGGTTCTTTGTGTGTTAAGATATTTAGCTATAAACACACATAATTACATTCTTATATTTTTCCCTAACCTTTCACGGTCCTATTAGCTGAATAAATCAATGTCAGTATTGTGTATCAGTTTCCCTGTCCCGAGTTTAAAGAAATTCAGCCTTGACAAGTTTACTTATCAATGTCCCCCTTCTGTTAATCGTCCGATTAATAGACCAAAATTACCTATATTTACTCAACCTGGCGAGTGGAGGCCCTGGCCAGCTTCCAGAATAGCTGGTCTCTGCATTAACTGGCCTGCCCCAGACAGGTATCCCTCCCTGACTGAGACAAACTAGCCGCCGCCCTCATTACCACTGTGGCTCATTCTGGATTCGCCCCCTTATTCAAATTTTACCTTTCATTTGCATGATGTTCTGGACTAATTAAATCTTTTCTCTCAAGTCATGGGGACAAATAATGGCATGCAATTTTGGCACATTATTATGTATGAAATGTGGGGATAATGTATTCGGCTTAGCTGAATGTCTCGAGATGGTGCAGAATAAACGCGACAACAAACTTCACTCCACCCCACTTTCCTTCAAGACAAAAGCTGCTGACCTTCCTCGTCGATCCCCACCCACTTAATTTTCCCCAAACGCGCTTTATATATGGTGCCGTGTTTCCACTGGGATCCAATTGGTTTCAGTTCTGTTCCGCTTGGCTTTAATTTACAGTGGGGGAAAAAAAATCAAATAAAAATTAGAATCCCCTTTTTTCCAAAGACTTTAGTGGAAATGTAAACAATGCTGCCCTGCGGGCGAGTGCTTCATCACGTTGACAGGTGCATTTGAATTTGCCCGGGTGACGGGGCGGGGGGCGGACAAGGCTGGGGTTTATTTACGTGTCAGTGGAATGGGGAAGCCCGGCCGGCGGAGATGGGCAGCGCCTGAACGGTCACAGGGCCACTGATCCCCAGGCCGTTGGGTCTCGCAGCGGAGGGGGCTTACCTGTGCAGAACAAAGCGGGCGTCCAGGGAAAGGGGAGGGTAATAGACCGTGCCTGAGGTTAACAAGGGCAGGGGATGGTCACTCAAATGTCGTCGGCCACAGGACTGTGCCGGTAAGTTTTTTTTGACGACTGCTTGTTGTGTGATTGCATAATCGGGTATCAGGGAATATGTATAGACATCTGATGAAAGCGGAAGTAGAGGACCTATTGCTGTATAATACAAAAGCCAAAATATTATGGTGGGAAGGAGATAAAACTAAATAAAAATCAATCACGGACATAAATGACATAATGATGACTTGAATAATTTCAAAAGAATGAGAGAGTAAAATGTATTAGGTTATGGTAAATTTTTAAAGATCTGGTATGTTAGTGTGTATGGGATATGCAGTCCACAGTCTGTAATTTTAATAAATTAAATAACTTAAGAGTTTAAGTAGAGATACTATCTTTGTTTACTCTAATCCTAGATAAAAAAGTTCAATCCACTGTCACTAATCTCCTATTATACTCCAAAATCTCTATTTACTCCTATAACAACCACAATAAACATATGCTCTAGTTTAGTGTGCACAAACCATTCATGCCTGATGTGATTAGCAAAAAATGCCCTATCTCCCGTTTACGTGAGGCTAGTCTGAAAGCTGGTTTTGAGTGCATCTCATGGTTACACACGGCACTAGAATTTCCTGCTAGAAGTTGTTCAGAGGAAATATGTTGCGAGAAGAAGTTGATACTGAAGGCCAAGTCATAGAATTGTGTCTGCTTTTGCTGGAATAATTAACTACATGAGCAACCAGTAAATACAGAACCTACTCAGAGTGACACTACTCTAAAGAGACGACGTTATGTTTTTAACTCATAAGAGCAAATTAAAATAAACGGCACTGTATGCAGTAAAAAGACCCCTTACATGCACAAATTAGCAATGTAGCTTAATTTTCTTCCAAGAACAGCAGCCCTGCATGTTGTAATGAAATGCTGCCAATGTGTTTTCAGTCAGCTAATTTAATCGGATGGACACATTAGTATTGGAAACAGGAACCGATGCATTTTTTTTAAAAGACCCATTTAAAACTGACCCAATTATGCTTAATCTAACACATCTGGCACCACATCAATCAGATCATTCCACCCAGGCTGGAAAGCAGGGACTTTGACAGTACTACAATAGCGGGTTTTCAGCACTTGAATAAATAGCCAGCCTTGCCCAACTCCACGGTGTTGTTGCTTTAAGGTCATCGCCAGATAGGAGATTTGATAACGATGTATCTAAGGCATGGTCCATCTTTGGTTGCCATCCTATCTGCAAGACCTGGCTTAAAGGCATCAGTCCTGTGGGGCGCTGAAAAACTTCAAGGTCAAACTCCTGTGTTTCACAAGGAGATGGATAAAGTCGCAGCCTTATGTGGGTGGACCCAAAAGGAGAATAAAAAGGTTGGTTGGTTCCAGTCCTCAGGAGCTATATGGGGACATGACACGTGTGCTTCTTCTGTACTTACAGTAGGCTGAATGTCCTTGCTGGCTGGATGATATAATAATGATGAATTATAAAATTAAAAAAGTTAATTACAACGCGGGGTTTTCAGGAGAAAGGTTCAGGTTCTAAAAACCGAAGACACAAAATCCAGCCAGCTGGTGTCAACCGGCAGTGTTGCAAATGCGACAGAGGTTTAGAAATTTGGACAGTTACCGTGAGGCGCAATTCCGTGTATTTATCCTGCAGTAGGTGTTGCTGTTTAAGCTGTGTTTGAGCTGAAGGGAACGCAGCCGTAAACATTTGAAAGTGAAATGAAATATATTTTCTCTGCCGTGCTGCTACGGGACACTTGCTCATTTGCCAACAACCCAGTTTGTTTCTTTTCTTTTACATTATGGGTGGCAAGCAAATCTACGGAGGGCCGAGAGTGATAGAGGGCTCAGCCATAGAACACGTGGCTCCTATTTTGTGGCTAACAGCTGTATGTGTGTCGACAGCTGACAAGGCATACAACATACTACAATCAAATTAAAAGCGCAGGGCACTTGAACTCCAACCTGTTATGAGAATTTAGGTTTTTTGATAAGCAGTTTTGGATCCATCGTTTATTAACACGCAGACGTGTCATGGCCCCCCATGCAGACGCATGCCCACCAACACTTCCTGCAGCGTGGCAGCAGCCGCCCTGGTTTTAATCCAGGCGGACAGGGCTGTGTTGTGTGTTTCACGCAGAGGAGCCACGCACCGGAAAGCCGGCCCTGGCCATAGTGCAACCGCGGTCCCTGCGAAAGTCCGTGACCTTTTCACCAGTTGAGGCGCGTACCCTTTGCAGTCACATCTCATATTGGATTCTCTAATGCGGTGCTCTCGCGCCCGTAGCCTCAGGCAGCGGAGGCTCAAAGCAGTGTCCACTAATAGCCCCTGTAATTGAAGAAGCTGCTCAGACCTGATGTGAGTGCACAGGCTCAGTGGGTGGGTGAGGGTGGGGGTTCAGATGACCTCTCTTTGTATGAGGCCCATCAGCCCTTGTGGCTCCATCCCTGTTTTGGGTTCCTATATGGGCCCTCTGCGGCATTGTTCCTGGTCCGGGGCACCTCTTCTTTGTGTCTCAGGTTGGCAGCTACTTAGCCAGACTCATGTTCAAATGCCTTTTAATGCGATCTCGGTTCACAGAGCGCCAAAGTTCATTAGGGGCATCGCACGGATTTCTCATTTCTCTGATCCGAATGCAAACGCAATTAAAGGAGTGGAGCACTCGGGCTACAGGTGAGGTAACAAACCTCGCTCGCCTCCCCTAAGAAGCCTAAGAAAGGCTTGCTCGCCCGAGAGTGACGAGGGGAGCGGGACAGCCTGCACTTCATTAGAGCTCCAATCTGTGCCATCCCAGCATCGACAGCTTTTCTGCCGTGAATTGTCACGAGGCCCGTGGTCACACATTACCCAGACGCAGCGTCGGAGCAGACCTTGATGCCAGCGCCGTGATATTCTGTTGTGAAAACATCTCGGGGGCGATCAACTGCTATTAACACATGTCAGAGGAAATTCTCATGAAAAACTGCAAAGATTACGGCTAACCGCGCTCCTCCATCATTGCCAAGACCTTCTGACAAAACAGTTTGCATACCTGCTTAAGTATTATAGAAATTAACACTTACCTTCCAGGTATAGTAATCAAGAGGGTGACAGCAGACAATTAATTAGGTCCATCTGCATCGCTGCCTTTACATAATTAATGTGTTCATTATAGAAGTTGAATAAAATTTTGTATTTAAGACTCCACTTGCCCGCTCATATGAACAGAGTGGGCAAATGTTTCAATTCTGCCTCAGCCTGAATCTGTGTTGAAAATTCAGAACATACATTTACCTCTGTGTGTGTGTGTGTGTGTGCGTGTGTGCGCACGTGTAGTATTTTGTCTCTTTTGTTCACTAGTTTATTCTCCTTAATTATCTTCTTAATATGTTTACAGCTTTAATTTAGTATCTTAAAGTTGATGATGTGGCCTGGAAGAATCGGAGGTGAACTGAGAAATAACTGAACGTAGAGGTTTCTTCTAATGCTTGGGGGAAATGATGCATCGTTGATAAAAAAATAAACTAAGTGACAGAAAACACAGCAGGTAAACACGCTCCGCCCTTGGTCATCAGGAATCTCCATTATGTCATTTTTATTGCAATGATGAATGGAAAAAAAAAACACATATACATATCGTTTTGTCGATACGTGTTTTTTATTTATTTAATGGATGCAGTTTGGTAACGTGCGTAAGGAGTAAAGTTAAATGACAGAAAACTTTAATAAATATCACGATAAATATTGCAATGTTCCTACCCCCCCCCCTTACATCTACAACTTTTCTGCCTAACAAACACTGCTAACACACCTGTGAATACATGGATTTTAACGAAGGCCTTGTAGCCCACTGTTATTAAAATGACGCTTTCCCTTAGATATTAATTGGGTCCGTAATAGGAAACGCGTCAGATTCATTATTTAATTGCAGGCGCATATTTCTAATGCAGTTTCTGGGATGCATTTTTAATGAAAAACACTACATCCTGACCTAATCATATCAACCTTGTTCTATCTAATTAAACATGCAAAAAATCATTAGAGTTGCAAAATATTAGTTTCAGCTCTGTCAGGCTGCTCCCCTCTCCTTCATGAATATATTTTTTTCATGTCCGTGATAAATAGTTAATGAGGGAAAAATGACAAAAATTTGCATGTAGGCAAATTAGTTTAATAGGGATATGTCTTTGCTGAGTTAGGAAAGAGACCCTTTTTTTACAGGGAGAAATTGCTACAATAATTATGAAATAATGGCGAGGACCATCTTATTTAAATGAAAAATTGCCTGCCTGAATAATGTAAAAATCATAAAATGCAATAACCCTAAATTTTCATCATACTGGCAAATGTGTTTAATGCGTTAGCATTTTATCAGTTTAATAAAGGCAAATTAGGGCCAATATGAAATATGCAGTAATTGTTGCCATGCAGGGAAATTTACACAAGACTGATTTTCAAGGAAGACCACTGTTAGAAGCCATCAGTGGAACAAAGTACTTTCCTAATCACAAATTCAACATTAGGGGTAATTCTGGCTAAACTTTCTTAAAGGGGCCAGTTTATTTTCTCCAAAGGGAACAATACTCAATGAGGCAACAGCAATTTAAAGCTGACCAACCTCCTTCAGGAGACAGCATTAAAGAGAGAACAGTGAGCATTAGGACAACTCCTGGTAGGGGTGTGGACTGCCACAATTCTCCCCCACCCTCTGAGCTGCCATGTTGAGCCACAGTAATTTGGCCTGCATGTACAACCAGTGTTTATAGGTGCCCCAAGTAAAACTATAACTGCCTTTTAAGGAGAAATGTTATTCAAATTGTAGTGATTGTATTCATGCATTCATGTATTACAGTTTTCAGGAGAACTGGACTTTAAGGATAATTCAAATTAATTTGTTAACTGAAGAAACTTTTTGGTTGAGGCTTCTGTCTCATACGAGTGAACCACTGATTAGACTATGCTCATAATATATATCCCCGCCTAGCTAAGAAGCATGGCATTTCATTCAGGTGTGCTAGCCAGTGGAGGAAACTTTGTAGAAAATGCAAGGAATGTGGCTTGGAGCCATGACATTCTTCTTTTTCTTCTTCTTATTAAATTAGCTTAACCCAGCTGCATTATGGTATGTAGGTAATGTAACTAAGCCTCCATGACATTTCCCAACATCAAGTTCTCGTCAATGGAATCAAATATCCGTGTTCTACTTTTATCACCTTAATGTAACACAATATAATGTTTTAGGCCAAGCATCCAGTTACATTAGGTTTAACTGCAATATATGTAGAAAAAAAAACTGTTTGTTCAATGTTCAAACTACAGTAAGATGTGTGGTGCTTCTTTCAATTACCAATGTTTTGCCAAACTTTGTTTAAAAAACGCTGTACTGATTTGAAGCATGTCCCCTTCCACGGTGCTAAAAGCCTGTAGGTGCCTGGGAAGACAGGAGATGCTTGTTAGCAATGCGCTGAGGGAAACCCACTGATTATCTCCGCCCTGCCTGGGCTACCCCCTGCCTATTGTGTGTCACTGCTGTGCTCACCCGATTACTCTATGAGTTATTGCATAACTCATTGATGATATTGATAGTTAGTACTTACTATTGATTGTTTATTCTCCTCAGGAGGTTGACTGCACGTGGCATCATCAGGGCATGGTAGATAGACCACTGGTTGAGGAGAGATGGGGCTTATATGCTCCTCATGTGTTTTATTTTTTAATGTTAAATCATTTTCTAAATCGCAACTTTAGTCAACATCCTTTTATTACATTTTACTGTAAAGTACATGATAATGGCTATTTTTTTAAAACAGACATTCATAAAACAGTTGATCACTGGGATTGCCCAGTGAGCACAGACAACCGCCACTTTTGCACTGCAACCCGTCATTCCGTGAAACCTGCAAAAGCTAAAGCATTACACAGACGGACTGCAGCCTCAAGTTCGTGCCCTAAGTGAAGAGGAATTCTGTTCTAATTACCCTGGATTACTCTCATTACATGTACGGTCAATCAACGATCAGTTTATGTACGCCTGTGACTGGTGGACCCTGGACTAACACTGCAAGAACAACTGTAAAGTAACCAACATCTACTATTTGTGCTGGTATCAACTAAATATAAACTGTAAAATCTTTTATGTTTAGACCTTCCTGCAAGACTTACTCAGTTTATGTGCATGTTTGCATGAGATCTGCTGTCTTGACTGTATGTTTGAAAAGCTCTTCTCTGATTAAATCAGAGTGATTATCAATACACTCTACTTACAAAACTTCTTTAGACCAATCTACGAATGGGGAATGTTATAAATTCCCCTTTCACATCCCTTCAATCATTTTGTGTTGTAATCAATAAATACTTTAATTTCATGAAGTTGTGGTCTTTTCTGTGATTTGCATTGATAAATCCGGCCCAACAAAATTACAAGTATTTACATAAATAGAAGGTCTTGGTAAGTGTTTGTTTAAATCCACCTACCGAATAATAAATACAACTCAAACCCAATAGATATTCAACGTAAGCTTGGCTTTCATTGAGTTCAACTCAAATGTAAACAAATGAAAGAACATAGGCGTTTAAGTGTGGATGCATTTACATGGCCGCGGAAAGATGCACTGATATGGAGCGTCCTTAAACAAATGATGGGAGACGATCTCAGATGAGAGGGGCGGGGAGTGACAGAGCATTTTTCGAGGACTTCTAACGTTTTTTTTCTTGCCACAATGGTAGATTAGTAAAACCTTCCCATTTATTAATAAAATTCTTTATGTTTGTAAATATATTTAAGAAAAAAGTTTGTTTGATGGTCTATGCCCCACTGTTTTCCTATGATTTCTTACTTTGTATGATTCACAATGTGAACTAAATATTATTACAAATAACTATCTTGATTAAACAATAAAGGGGTGAGATGGACTGAGAACTGACACTGAGGCCCTTGAGGAGCAGGACTACTTTATGCCGGTCGGGCCTTGTCCTTAAGGGATTTTTAGTCCACCTTGTCTCCTAATTGCTTAATTTTAGTAATTATTTTAGTTCCCAAGTGTAAATCAGATTTGTGAAACCACACAGATATTTCAGCCCTTCAAGACCAAGACCACCCCTGCTGTAGAGACACTGCCAGTAGAGCATTCATACTAAACACAATGGCTCATTCCACAACTCATGGCTTACTTACTATACCCAATTAAAATACTCATTTTAGTGAAAACTAAATTACAAACATTATGGAGGTTGTGGTATTAACACGTTTCTCTGTGGAGAAACCTTATGACTCGCAAAATAAATTAAAGAAAAAAGTATTAAATATGGCTGAGATAAGTGTGGCGATATTAAGCAGGCTCCTTGTTTAAATGTTTGAGTTCATTTCTCTGTGTGTGTGTGTGTGTGTTGATAGAGTAATCTTTCTTTAATGAAATATCTTTGAAAATTGGTTTCCGCAGACTAATCAAGCCACTAGTCTAGTCTCTGTTTTGGTAATTATCTTGTACTAATTAGAACAAAGATAAAGACCTTTGAGATGAATTCTTGGCTTTCTCAAATGTAACTAAAGAAAATATAATGACGAAAATAAGGACCTTCTATACATCTTTGTAGGCTGAATATGTCTGTTAGCATGTGTGGATGAAAGGTAGTGGCCGAACTATAACGATAGTGTACTAATGGTGATATGGCCCACTTACAGCAGAATAAAGAGTTCAACAAACAAAAGAAGCAAAAACAAATGTGACTGTTTGGCCATAGCTAAGAGCACCCCGTGCCAAGTTGAGCCCTCCATAAGTGCTATTCTATCAAATGTGAGCCACTGTTCAGGACTCCTGTGCATGGTTTAGCCAGGAATTTTAACAGGCTGGATTTCACAGACCACCAGCTCATAGAATTTAAATCAAGAGCACCGAGCGATGACAGATAGCATTGCGTTTTAAAGATCTTACCTTTCGCCTTTCTCCGCTGAGACCCCGCCACTGCTCTGCTTTCTTCACAATGTAGTTCAGCTCCTGATTAGACACCTCCAGATCTTGAGGAACGAAGAACACGCCGTCTTTACTGTGCAAACGCTGGAATATGTCCAACATTCGACCGTCGTTGTGCAGCCTGTAACGGCAAGCCAGTGTTAGGTTGTCAAAGGTAAATGACATAGAATTTTGTTAGTGAAATTAAAGCTCACTGAGGATCATCTTGTGAAAAAATACACTTTACTCACAAGCAATACATTTAAAAGCCCCTGACATACTAAAGGTACCAACTGTTGTTGTAGGCCGCTCAAGTCATGCCAGTCATATACTGTTACAGTTGTTAATTCTGGACAAACAACTCTGTTGACCTTTAACACACAATATAATTTTGATGAGCTCCAACAGCACAAAATGAACCATGTCATTTTAATGTTATCTGGTTCTACTAATTAAAGTTCAAGTTCTGAACATGAAACTGTTGTAACAGGAGATGTCTAAAACTTTATATTCACTAAACATTTCCTTTAACACTGTATGTTTGTTTCAATTCAGTGTCTGAAGTGATTACATTACATACACAGGGAAGTGGGAAAATACGTCAGGGATTGTAAGGCATTTGTGCAGTAGTTAAAAGTGAGCTTCAGGGAAGCAGTGTGTCCCCTAACATTGCATTTATAATGTTGCAAGTGTCTAGATTTTTCTGTCATTTTGACTTGAACTCACTAGCTAACCAAAAGGGTGGTGTTCCCAGGAAAAGAAATAACAGTAAAAAAAAAGAAGAAAAAAAGAAATAAAATACGCAAATTGTCAGGACAGATGACATTTATTTTTTTCAGTTTAACATGGTCGCCATCTGATTATGGATTAATGTGGTGGGGTCTGTAAGGAACCAATTGTGGGATATAAATACATATGAGATTTGAGAGAGGCCTCCTTTCTAACCTAGTATTTTATTACTTTGCATGGAGAAATACAATTTACATTACACAACATTTATATTATGCATGGTCTCCCAGGAACTCAGTGAGTAGGCTCAAAACTAAACAGAATGGGAATGGGTCTTCGCATGTGAAGCCAAGGTGCATTGAACTGCTCACCAATTGTTTCATAGATGGCTTAATGCTGCCAAAGCTGCTGTTTAAATTAATAAAACCACAGAATAAAATAAAATCAGATTTTTCTTAGCACAGATTTTTCTTAGCACTGTACAAATGGTGTCTTTAGTTTGCAGTTTTAAAAGGCAGCAAAACCTTCACTGGATCATTTTTTTTTTAAATGCCTTGGCTGCATACCAAGCATATTAAATTATTTATTTTATCATAATTTTTAAATTTCATTATTGATAAAATAATAGCAATAATAAAAACAAGTTTTACATTAGGGCTGGGACCAAATCCAAAGTTTCACAACCTACTAATCTCATTTAATAAAAGTGAATTTAATAGAAATTTCTTGTTTCCCATTTATTCAACTCATAAAAAGAAAAACCTTTAAATACAGTTATGTAACGTGCGATTAGCAGGTTGCCAAAGTTTTGATTTAGTTCCAGCCTAGGTTTTTGTCAAGAATATTCTTTCCCATACCATATAGATAATGCAGGGGCTGATGTACCTTAGAAACCACATGAAAACCACTCATTGAAAATTGCAGCTCTATTCATTGATTATATATACTTCCTGAACAGAATACAAGACTTTACACTTGTGTAATCACATTTACACACAGGTTTAAAATGGTGTTTTGTGCTAAAATAAAATGTCTATCATTACTGCCTCAGCATTACTTGCATGTTTTCTTCAGACAAATATCGTCAAGCTTGAATTCAGCATAATACTTGAGTGTTACTGAAATGCAGCCATGCAGCGCATTACGTAAGATTTCATAAAACCTCACTGATGTACACCGTCGATGGCAGAGCGGGGTTCAAAGATAACAGAAAGCAACACGACACATTCAAGACTGACATATTCAGTATCTATCCGTCTTCTTTAGCCCTTGAGCCTCTCACAGACAGCAGGCAGTCTGATGGCAAAGAAATATCCAAAGGACTGAGGGACCAGCCCTTTCAATATCCATAAAAATGCAGGGGTTTACCTTGTAATCATTTTAATGCAATAACGGTCACTATCAGTGTCACATCACATACTATTTATTTGCAAGGCTTTGGATGAAAAATCAGCCAAATATTTTGCAGCGAATGAATCAGGGCTGCCTAAAATGTAATTAAAAAAGGATAACAGTTCATTCTATCTATACGTGTAGCCCAGGGGCTTTTTTTAGAAATAGGTCACACGCTGTGTCACAGCTCCTCCTGACAGCCAATAGGAATTTGTAACCCATAAAATTATCAGCCCTTCTCAGCTCCATGGCCTACATTCAATACAATCCACATCACTGTGAGTGGCATAAGTCATTATTCTGGGCTCCTGTTTTATTATTGCCCATTTAGCAAAACCCGATAAACAGTGCTTACACAAATTATATGTCAGCCTTTACTTAGTATTTCAAGATTCAAAACTGATTAACTCAACAAGGATTAAAACCTCTGTGTTCTGTGGATCTCATGTCATTGTATTGTTTTGCAATCTGACAGTGCAGGAGACTTTTTTCCGTTGTTGACTAATATTTTGTATGTAGAAAATGTTTTATGTGTGGACACCAAATATTTTCATATACTGGATAATCAGTAACAAAGGGAATTCAGGTGTGCAATGATTTTCTCAACTCAAAAACTAAATGCTAACAATTATATTTGTTTAAAATGACTCTTTTTTTAAAAAAAACAGAGATTCTTATTTCTGTGATAATTTTTCACAAACCCTTTTCTGATATTCTCTCAAAAGGTTGTGGCACTTCTCTGCAGAAGCTGGTCATACCCAAAATATAATTTCCCCAGCTCCTTCAGACTTCTAGCTTACTTTTTAACTGCTTTCTATCAATCCCCAAAAGTAAGGTAAGGGGATTGTAATGGTATGAAATTTTATGTTATATTCACTGTTTACTTATATGGATGCATTAGTTGAGTTATCTTTGTGGTAAAATGTCCTACTACCTACTTAAATTGGTCTTTCCTTCAACTCTAACCTGGGCACCAGGACATGTTGCAAAAACTTAGGTCAGGTGAGGAAATGTCTATGCTGTTCTGATTGCATGTTTAGATGATCAGTTTGAACAGTAGAAAACGTGACACTAGATCACATCAGCTCATCCAGTATGCAGTAGCCTGGACGCATAACCTCCCTGAGTATATTTTTCCTCTTCTCATCTCACCTGTTGGGGCTTGCGTCAATGGCCTGGCTCTGACCTCACGGGAGGCTAAGGGCACCCCACTCTATCTTCAATCTCTTATCTGACCCTACACACCTTGGTGACCTCTTCGCCCAGCAAATGCTGCTCATCTGACATCACATCCCCTCTGGGGCTACATATCTCCAGCCCGATTGTCCTTTGCTCTTGCACCTTGATAGTGGAATGAGTTTCTGAACTCTATGCCCTCGTTTTGGGGATACATTATCTGACTTAATGGGATGCGTCCTACAGTAGACATTGTGGTCAAACTTGAACATGAAGAAACACACACCATTTAAAAAAAAGTTACATGTTCACATGTTAAGCAGACGTACCCGTTGCACAAGACACTGTCGTGTACAGTGATTATGTGCTGCTAAATTAAAATGGTAAAGACACGATATTCTGAGGCATGGTTTATTTTGTGAAAGAAAAGTCTTGATTTATTTATGTACAAGCCTAAGCCTGTAGACATTTTATTTAAGAGGGGCTCAGCTTTTCACTGGTAGTCCCTGAGAGCATTTTATCCAAAAATATCCACTGATAATTCATAATTTGGTGTAGTCATGTCTGCGCGTTGTGACACTTTTCAGCCACCAGGAAGGTCAGGGACAAATTTAAAGTCCTCGTGGAAGCGCAAAATGACATAGAGAGCATTTCCCATTCTGTAAAAAAATAATAATAAATTTGTTTAAATAACTTTCTTTTATCTAGTATAATAGAGTGGGTTGCATTCATATTTGCTTTTTGTCAAAAGAGATGCCTCTATATTTTATCCTATATAAGATTCTTCTATGTATGAATTGCAATAGGAGATGATGTCACCTAGAATAAGTTGCTTGCATCATTTCTTGTGCCAGTTATTTATTAAAAAAAGAAAAAAATTTCTACAAGTTTCTCAGTATCTCTTCCCAGAAGGAGTATTCCCTGCAGTGATGGTTAATGGTTCTGCGCACCTTCGAGCGACGCACTGCACTTGGTGTCAATTTGAGTACAGGCGCTCTCTTTAGTTGACCAGCTCAAGAGTGACGCTAGGCCTGTCTTTAGCGTATGTGTGCTTAATTTTTTCCTGCTCTCACCTCAGAAAGTAGATGTAGAGAATGGTGGTGGATAAGATGAAGTGGACAGCGTAGAGGAAGACTGTGAGCAGAATCCCGGGCACTATGGAATGCTCCATCCGTTGAAAGTGCCAGGGTAGCTTAGCGGCATCTGCGACGGGCCCATCCGCGGCGTTAGCGAGGCGCTGGAAAGAACAGGGTTTTACAATCGTGTCATTGGAGCAAACTGCACTCCGCTACGCTACACCCAAACAGGTTCATGGAGCGTCGAGGGGCTGGGAGTAACACTTTCATTCAACCACATTATTTAACGCAGCCTCAAATGCACATTTAAGACAGTCATTAAGTTGTGAGGTTAAGGGCCTTGCTCAAAGGCAAGACAGTGTCCTCGAACCAGCAATCCTCTGGCTGCAACTAGCCTGTTTCTCTGAACTCTGAAAGCTCCATTTCCCAGTATCAACTCAACTGTCCATTGTTTATTCTGGGTCCGGTGCCAAACAATTCATGTTTTTGAAAGGCAGGATCACATATGAAATTTAAAACATGCTTGGAGTGCTATGCATGGTGCATTTACGCTCTAACTATCAACCTAAACTGTGAACCAATGCGAATCAAGGGAAACATTGACTGATTTTTTGACAAAAACTTTAGCAACCCACGAATCGTTTTTGATAAAATTGTTTTTAATAGCGTTTTCTTTTTTTTGTGCAAGTGTCTTATTTCTCCTGCTCAGGAAAAGAAAACAATATTAAATACAGTTATGAAAAGTACAGTTAGCGGGTTGTCAAAGTTTTGATTTGATCCCAGTCATTGTTGCAGTAACTATTTTTATTATTATATGCTTGATGTACAAATACATTCCCACTAATCCCTCAAAAAACAATTCCAAATAGTTGAAATCGTTGAAAGAGAAAACACTTCAAGCAGACAAACACTAAATGACAAATGCTCTGCCAAAAAAGGCATGTAGCAAACCTTTTCTCCTTCCTAAAGTCACTTTGCCAAGATAAAGTGAACTTCTATTTAAAGTGTACAAGTGTTCAAGTTATTTTAAGTGACTTACCCCCAGGACTGCATCCACTGCAAAGACTGCCAGAGGGTCGAGTACTGTCCACAGTCCCAGAGCCATGATAAACTTTGACAAGAAGGAAGGGAGTGAGCCAAATATTAGCTGACAGCCCCATCTGATCAGAACCAGAAGTAACGTAACTGCATTCAAGGTCAGAGGTCCAACCACGACCATCGCCAACTCCTCGCGGGTATGAAGCAAGGAATTCTGGTAGACAAGCTCCACTGTGTGAAGGCGAAAGTGGAATCTGAAGGGGGGTGTAGATTGGGGGTGTAGAGGGGGTAGAGAGAGGAGAGGGAAGTTGGATTTAAACTGCTTCAGACTGTCTAAATTCTCCACCAACAGAAGAAAAAAACAAAACATACAAACATACTCTGATCCAGTGTAGTGTGGTCAATCTTTACAACGTTCTTAGGGCATGAATGGTTGTTTGTTTCAGGACAGGGTATGGACATACACATTTAGGTGTTGATTTCTTCCTTAGCAGACTAACCGATTGTGAACATTTTTTTTCTAATTGTCATTTTTAAACAAGCATTGATTTATAGGCATTTAAGTCTGTGTCGGTGTCTGAGTGAAAGAAAGAAAAAAGAGCTGTCATCTGCTCTATGTTTCACTGGTGAGGGGGAAAAAAAGGTATGTGTTCCTTGTGCGTACCCCTTCAGTTTGTATCAAGGCTCATGAGCTTTTAAATCTACCATCTACAAGCAGGCCATTCTGTTGCCATTAATTCCTTTGTGATTTTCTGAAGGAGAGGACTTGGTTTCATCTGCTCCCCATTAAGCACATTGTGGTCCATTTGGCTAACCGCAGAGCTGCTGAGCCTTTTGGCTGTTGGCTGCAGTTTCTCTGCTCCATGTCATTACACTGTGGTTTCAATATGTGTTCTTCTGTTTAAATTTACATCTCCTTTAACGTTAAGTTTACAAGTTATTTCATTTCAATTCTTGAGAGCCACTTTGCTCGGATAATTTCAACTTTTATGTCCATTTGACCAACAATTCAAACTGCAATACTTATCGTCTCGAACTATAACAATGTTATTCCTTCAAAACTATAAACGCGTACCAAATTGTTCACGAGTCATGTTTGCATTGTGCACGAACATTTGCGCAAATCAACTACAATACTCGTCACACCAATTCTTTTTTTATTCCCCAGCATCGTTTGATGAGAAAGCTTGTGAAACTCCTACAACACCAAGCGGGTGACAATCACCTTCCCTTTTAAATGAGTTTGCGCGGTCAGACGGAAGCCGGAGACTGCGAGGCATGGCGTAGGCCACCGACGCGTTTCTGTAATTTTGAGCACTGTCCATTACGGGCAGAAATGCTCGGAGGAAAATGGCGGACATGTGGAACTTGTCATCCAGCAGTGACCTCTTATTTTCCCCTTTCCTTGTGCAATCTTTTTTTTTCCTGTCAAATTTGTTTACATGTTGAAATATTCTATTTGTAGACCATTGTAAGAAGATGAAAGAAGTTTAAGACTGCACGATCTCTGTTTTGTTTTTAAAATGTGCCTTTTAAACAAGTTGCACAGCTATTAATGACCAAAAAATTTTTATTATTATATAAAAATGTATTCATTGTATGATGTTTGGCTACACAGCCAATTCTAACAGAACATACATCAGGAACTTGATTAAAATTTCTTCTGAAATTAGTTCAAACTAAAATAAATGTAATAATAAATAGGAACTGAAAATTAAATACTACTTACTATATTACTATCAGAAAATCTTGTTCATATTGTGACAAAATGCTGTTTGCTTAATTTTCAAGATCAGGTAAACAAGCTCATAATGCACACTTATGTCACTTATTGCTTCTAATAGATGATCCCACGGGATTTTAGAGGTTTAAATATTGTCCTGGAAAATCGATAAAAAGGCTTATTTTGTGAACAGATGATAATAGATAAATCTGAGTTGATGGTGGGTGTTAGCATTGAGCACACCCTGCTGCCGTGTTCTGCTCAACCTAGCTCTCCCTACCCAACTCCGGCACACGGCAGGATATCAAAGGGAGTGCACTCACTTGTTGACAGGAACGCCGATGGCCTGGAGGAACAGCCACTGGCTGCAGTAGTGCAGGTAGAGCCGCGCCAGCCAGATCAAAGCGAGCAGCAGGGTAACAAGGCAGAGCTCCGGCGAGCGCCATGGTGACAGGCCCAGCTCTGACGGGAACATGCGGAGAGCCAAATGCGTGTGCTCAGCAGCTCCTCCGCCAGCCCGCCTGCTGCAGGGGTGCTGAGGCCTGGAAATAACAAGGGGAGGGGGGGAAGTCAGGCCTTCTGCGGCCCCGCTCAGCCATTCTCTTTCAAAGAAAAAAGAAAAGCAGAGATTGAGGAGTATGAAAAATCTGCTGGTGGTTATGATAGCCAGGTAAGTGTAAAAATAGAGGTGTAAGCTAAAGAGCAAAATACCCTAATCCATCCACCCTTCTGCCCCCCCCCCTCCCCCAAATTACACACTAAAAGTAAAATAGTGTCGTAACCCTGGATAAGATGCTGCCCTGTCAACTTACACCATAAATACTGGCGAATAAAAACTGACTTTAATTGCCCATTCAACAAAGATAATGGTGATGCACAAACAGTAATACTTGATCTGTCTCCAAAGATATACATAAACCAATGTCCGCTACCACCACTGAAGTTATTGGATTTCTGCACTTTCAGTTACTAAGGACAAATAAATAAATGAATGGAAGTATAAGAGCGGAGGAGTAGGTGGTTAACGCAGGGATTTTCACTCCAATGCCAGAATTTGTCGGCTAAATGATTATTAAACAACGAGCATATATCGCAAAAGTCTCCTTGTTGACTGCTTCTTTATCTCAGTCGTTTTGGTGCTTGGATTTATTTTCCATGGAAAGGGCAGCTCCACGCGTGTTAACAGGCTGCAGGATTGACAACAGTCTCCTATGTGACTAGCAGTGCCTTTTCGCTAGCCCTAGAGCATTAGTAAGAGGCAATTAACAGGAAAAAGTCAGTGTGCGTGCTCCAGTTGTTCAACACCGTTAAAGCCGTGGGTCACTAACCATCATGCACCACTGGATGAGCTACCATTTGTCAATGAGACAGTGGTGCTTGCTAGTTCTTAATCTCACTTGAGAAAAATGTTCATAGCTAGCCAGCTTAATTCCCGTTAGTAGTGAAGTTTGTTTTTATAGCTCGAACAGAGAATATGACTACCACAGTAGTTATAGTTCTAGAAAACTTTGCTCATATTGTTGAATTATGTAGGTAAATATTTTGGATTCTTCTAAAAACTTAAATCAAAAACTTTTAGTTGACATTTTTTAGATTTTCTAATGTATGTATCTAGCCAGGTAGCAGTGCAGTCACATACCATCCTTTGCAGAACTCGCTATTCTTTTGGAAATCTAAAAATGGTTCTTTTCTACAGAGAGACTAATGCAGAAGACAGAAAAATAAACATCAAAGACTACATATATGTCAAAAAAGCTAGGGTGCCTCAGAGTTATGCACATTACTGTACGTGTGTAGCTTTTATTTATTTTGTGTTTAGGGGGAGACGTATGGTATTTTTAAATCAAAATCTAATCTAATCTAAGTCTAAATTGTCAACCATATGTTCATCTACTAAAAAGAATCAGTCACACACAAAAAACTGAGATAGAATTTAAAAAACACTTTTTGAAAGTAACTAGCTGGCCAGCTGCTCCCCGAAACCCATGTTAGACACATTTAGCCGTAACCGTAATAAACCTAGTTAAAATCAGATCTTGCAATTGAACCAAGGACTGGACCAAATCAAAGACATAGCGACACAAAATAGTTACAAAATCAAGCCCTTCAAAAAAAGCCTTCTACGTATGGGTGGAGACGGGGGAGTGGACTGTTATTGCTTGACCAAATCTGAAGAACCGACATTACTAGCTCTACAATTGCCTCGCACATTTCCTTTTAGGTAGCACATGCAGTACTTCAGGCTATGCCAAATAAACGACTAATCATTCCACAGCACTCACAATTAGTCGCCAGCCACCACAGAGTCTTCGACATCTTTAATTACCAATACTTAAGTCAAGGTTAACATTCCCAACATGCATTTGGCTATTTAAGCCTCGTTTTCAATCGCAAATCTGAATACATTTGCATAGCGGCCCAGGGACAGCCCAGTGTGAACGAGGTCTCACAGAATCAATAGCGCCCTAATAGTAAAAAATATGAATAATGTGAAAAGTCACATTTCCCTACATACTCTGAAACAACGCTGCATGCAATTATTATGTTACATAACATGGAAATAGAAGTAATGCTTTTTAAAGTTTGCAACAAGTAGAAACAAGCATTAAGCCCTTAAGTTGGCATTGGTGATGACTGTGGTGTTGAGCTTTGAGGAGATTTATGCTAAGGTGGCTGTAGGGGAAGAAGTGTGAACAACAACGCTGAGAAATACTTTGCCCTTGGTTAGGGCTCCAAATCTGGAGCCACTTAAAGACCGGACTTATCCTTCATTTTGAGGATTAAGTTATTTGCTGTCACGTTTTGATTTAGGCCACGGGTATAAGTATTTCAGTACACAAAACGTATTTTTACCCTTGCCATGGCATTGTGAACTTCAAATTGAAGATAATAAAAAGGAGCAGATTTTGCATAGAGCTTCTTTATGATTGTGTTTCCGTGCTCAGTACCTGCCTTATTATTATGTGCTGCATTGGTCCCATAAAAACAGATACGGCATTAATGAAATAGCTCTGAAGGAACGATCACGTTAACAAATCTAATCTGATTTACAGTGTGGCTTGACTCGAGTGACCTGTACATTATTTACTATAGGATGAAACGGCACTCGCATGCCCTTCATCAAGTGAAGAATTGTGTGAAAGAGTGAAATTTAGACACTAAAATTGTAACCTTCATAATCTATCTTCTTGTTATCACTTGTTTTACAGAATGTATCATACAACTGACCAAAAATCTGACCTTAATTATTGTCATTTTAAAAAGTTGCATCCTCATACTACCCTTTTGCTGCCAAGCAAAGTAATACATTTGCATACAAATAATGTGCAGATACAATGCATTTTGTCGGGAGGCTTAAAAGCAGTGTGCAGACCCTACTTGTTTCAGATTTCAGTTTTAGATTCTTACCCTGCACCTACAACAAGGATGTGCATGAGATCTTTTCTTCTACTTTTGCCAAATTACTGAAGCACAAACAAAGTGCATACACCCACACAAGCATGGGCTTGATGACATTCGGCTACACATTACGAAATAAATAAATAAACAGGAGCTTTTATGTTAGAAAGGAAGTATTAATGCACTTGCCAAATTGAGGGTTTATGTCATGTCAAAGCCAATATAGCCTACATAAATTAGCTCTAACGCTCCATTTTAGAGCATTGCCATAAAGTGCCTCCATTTTCAGTTGCGGGTAGTCCAGGCAATCGTGAGCACAGCGCCTCACGGCTCACTGGCCATAGTACTGCGTTTCATTTCAATTTTTGTGAAAAAATGGTCAGATTAGCAATATCACAGTTCAGTTCCGCTTAACTTTTAACTACATGTCTCTGCGTGCCTGTGCTCTACTGATCACAGTTCCACAGGGGTTTTGATAGCAGGGCCCGGACTTTGATGTGAGACAATGTCTCCTTTGCAGTCTTTTCTCTTTACTTTAGTATGTTTTAACTCAGTGAAAAGTAAGCTCCCTACTCTTCACAGCATTCTCACTTTACACTCACTATCTCCCATATCACAAAATAACCATCTGTACCGAGACCACTTTAACATCATAGTATAGTATTTATAACTATAGTTTATAGTTATAGTATTTTGCAATTAATTATTGGTTAATTAAATAAGAATTGAAGACTCAGAAAAGCAGGTGTTTTTCGATATTTTCTTTTTAACATCACAAATAAAATATAAATACGTGATATATTTAATTTATTTTCCTTTCTACGGGTATATTAAGCAATATATTGTTTTGAAGTCAATGACTTTTGAGATATGGCTGATTGAGCGCAAGGGATAATACTATAAATTGTGTTCTACAATATATCCTATCATCAAACAAATCTCTACAAAAGTCCATCAATCCATAAGTCCTTACAAAGCAATGCAATCCAGGAGCGACGGTTTGATTACCTTCCCGAGCGATGACCAAAACGTGCTTTAAACCATTCAATTTACATAAATTTGTTTAGAATGATTTTTTCTTGTTATTATATATCTGGCACCACAGCTGCATTAAAACCTGTAGCTGATAAACTCTGCACTTAAAACTGGGCTGGGAATGGGATACAGACCTAAGCGGGCTCTGCTGAGAAAAAATGAAACAAACAGGTATTTGGGGTATAGTAAAAGAGAGTTACGACAACATGACTCAGCTGCAAAATTAGATACATCACGCAATTAGAGCAACAATGCCTGCGCTGCCAAATTGTGGGAATTATTTGCAGCTGAAAGGCACTGGTAGCAGGGAGCCGCAGCTCTCTAACCTAATCAGAAGTATTATAAAGAAATATGTTCCACTTAATTAGAAGACTCTGTTTGACTTAATGGCAACCAGTCCTTTTCCTAAGCTAAGAAGCTGTTTCTCTGATGAACCCAGATGAAACAACAGGACAGCGCTAGAGCCTCAGAGTGGACAGGAGGAGTCAAGTGCTGAGCGTGCCACAATACCCAAGGTCTCTCACGTGAGAGCAGATCACTTGTGCATGTGAGGCTGCTATTTTTTATATGATGCAACATGTGGTATTTTACAGGCCGATTTTAGAGTGCAGCGAGGAAACGGCAGGTCCCCGAGTGATTAATAAACATTTATCCGATTATCAAGCACCTGGGAGAAACAAACTGAAAAGCTTCCTCCCCTCCTTAAATGCAACCTTTAACCTTTTTTTTCATACAGTCCATTTTTTTTGCAGTTCTACATCACTTGGACCAAAAACAGGAACCAAATCATCAAAACTGCTGCAGCAGAGACAAAGGCCTTTTATGCCGAAAAGCAGATAATATTGTTTTGTCAATAGCTTAGCACAGGCTCTTATCTAGAGCGACTATGTGACTTACAATTTTTCATTTTATCCATCCGTGCAGCTGAATATTAATCAGAGCGGCCCAGGTTAAGCTTGCTAAAGGCTACTACAGCAGTGCTACTCCTTGGGTCTAAACCGGCAGCCGTCTGATTACTTTCAGAACCTTCCAATGCTTTCACCACAGCGCGCTGCTCTTCCATTCTGCTTCATTCGATACATCTGATGTGATGTCCCCTTGTCCCGGTGTAGGAAGTCACCGTGCAGCAGCACATATGCCTGGTGTTTATGCGGTGGCGCCACCAGACTGAACCTGTGCTCACGGTGCACGGTGCGATGCATGCTCCCCGCGGACAGCCCATGTGAAGCCTGAGTCGCGTGGGCTCTTCTTATCGCTCCTTGCACTGTGCAGCGGGAGAACAGCGCCTGCAGAGAGACTGCGTCCTTCCATCAAGAGCCGTGGAGCGCCACATCCTAATCCCTGTGCCATGGGGGTGTCATGGGAGGGGTGTTGGTGGTAGGAGTGTTCGCTGGCCGCCAAGCCTCCAGGGACAGTTTTCGGTCGGATACCCAACCGGGAACCAAGCAGCCAGAGAAAGAATTATACAAGACAGAGAGCATGGAGAGAGCATGCTTACTAGCCCAATGCTTGTCATGTAAGGAATTGCGATATAAGAAGGTGGGATATTTATATACACACAAACACACGCACACACACACACACACACACACACACACACACACACAGACAATGCCATTAAGCTAAATTATGGTAATTGCATTGTT
>JAOVYW010000001.1:3876557-3901420 GCA_025775045.1 Hiodon tergisus
GGCACCCTGGAGGTTTGATATTTGAGATCAGGGCACTTCATCATAAGCCAACTGGTTTAAACTCAGTGACATTCGACAAAGAAAGCTATGCTCTCGGAAAGTGCTCTGTTACACATTTACAACCTGTAAATCAACTGGATGTCTGTGCGGAATGATAACTAAAATGGAAGAAAAAAAAGAGTAAAGAAACAATTTTCTAAAGGGGTCATAACTTGAAATGTTTATCCTAGAGATGCTTCAAAAGAACAGATAGATGGAATTGTTTATTGTCTGCTTCATGTATACATACAGTGTACAAGGCTTCTGCTGTACGAAGCATCACCTACAGCAACCACAACAATAACATTGCAACAACAAAGTCGGAAACACAATTGCTGCTGGAATGCAAGACAGCAATGTCAGATCAGCAAAGAAAGTAATTCTGCAATTACCACTTCAAAGTGTGGCAGGTAACTCATAGGCTTTGATTAATTTAGCTTAAGTCCTCTAGCTCAGGAAGAGGCGTGTTCGGAGCAATAAAAAGGTTTGCTGGCATTGCTGATTTCACAGAGTCTGAGCTGCTTTGGCTTGTCAAGCAGATCAAAACTGGCTTTGAAGACCAAAAATACCTGTTAGTGTGAAATGTATTTTGACAAATCTCAGATAATAATGGGGAGGTTTGCCTATTTTGAAGTAGAAACAGTTCCTAAATCACATCGTTACCTTGTACGGCATTCCAGGCTCTCTTTTCAGGAGGAAAGAATCACTTGTCTGCTCTGCATTTTCAAGCACTGCTTGACTGGAATCCTTTCCTGTAATACAATAAAGCCAACTCAATATATGTGTGTGGTGTCAGGCATATCAGGGTGAGTGTGACAGAGTGAACCATTTTGTTTGAAAACTGCAACGTTAACCACACTACAGTGTGACCCCATTCAGAAGAAACCAGAAAGAGTTGATGAACCAAGAAAAACAACAAATACATTTATATTCACTTCTAAAAACCAACCAACAACTGATCTACCCAAAAGCTTCATTCTGCTGAATAAAAAGCTATTGTAAAATCATAGGTATTAAGTTTTTTATTTTTATTTTTAAATTACACTATGATAAATAATTTAATTAATCTATCTACAGACAGTAAATCGATAATTTAATCAACCTTATACATCTATATGGCTGAATATACTACTTTATTTGCTCTGATGTTTCATGTTTTTGTAGTTCTTCTGTTGGCTTACCTGAAATAAAGGTAATATTCTACAACTTTGCATAACTCATGAAATAACACAGTCCAAACTGTGTACAAAACGGACAATCAGTTTCTATTAACATGCTGTTAATACTATTTTAGAAAAAAGGTTTAACATGCATTTACATATCAGACACACACGTGTGATCAGTACTTGCCTCTGGAGCTATTATAATAAAATATATAACAAAATAAACTAATACAACATTTAAAAAAAATTAAATTAAAGCATACTTCTGTAGACATTCTGAAGCCATTAAATATAAAGATTGGATTCTGAATATTTGTGATTACATATTTTTGTCCAGCGTTACATTTCCAATCCCACTGTCATTACCAATTTTATGGCAGTAATATTTAGTAGGCAAGTTTGTCCCGTAGTAATGTCTTGAGACAAAAGCAACATGAAATAGCAACATGAAATAGCAACAAAGACATGAAGCCAGTTTACACTTGGCTACAGGGGGAAAGCAGCCAGTAACTGAGAGTTCTTTCCACACAGATTCCTCACAATCGGAGAGCAAACCTTAGGAGTGAAATTGCTCTAATGCACACAATTAGACATGATGAAAAATCGAAAAAGAAATTAAATTTAGTTGTAATACATTTCTCCATTCTTCCTTCCTTTGGAAAATTACTTTTGAAGTGTTTTTTTCTTTCTTTTTTTGCTGTAATTTAAATGGTAAGCCGCCAGATGTGTGTCTCATGCTTGAAGAGCTAGGGCTTTGCATTATTTAGCATATTAACATTCACAGAATTTAAAAAAGGGTTCCTTTGTCGCCTGGAGGTTCTAATTAAGTAAACCTTAGCTTGATACATGTAAAAATTTCAGTATGAGAAACTTTTTCTCTCTATCTCTCTCTCGCTATTTTGCAGGCAGTCAAATCTATATAATAAATATGGAAACTTCCAAGATGATATAATTTTTCTCTTGCTTCAGGATTAAATATATCTGTAATAATAACTTTTAAATCTAGGCAACATATCAAAAATACGTCTGAAGGCTAAAATGCATTTAAAGGCAGGATGGTTGAACTTGCAGGATACTGCCATTTCTTCCTATTTTTGGAACTGACATAAGATTTAATTTTGATGCAGCTGTACTTTTTAATTTAATGTTTTTGCCAGTAAATATTTGAAATGCCTTGCAGTATTGAGGTAATAGATTTAAATATATAATAGAAATAGGGAAAAGTGTGATCATATTTTATTATTTCATAATATGATTGCGTAATTATTGTTAAAATTCCCCCTGTGCCTGACTTATCTGTGTTATACTGCGCCTTCATACAGTGCCATTAGATCACACAGACATATAGATATTCATTATTTACAATGAAAGGCACTTTCACTGTACAGTATTGACACCTTTTCTGCCCCATCAGTGAAAGTGCATTTCATGGTAAAAGGTATAAGCGCCTCTTACAACGGTACATTAAATATTATTAAATATGGAGTACTTATAAATGCAAGATGAAAAGAATAGTTTATTTTTTAGCATTATTAGCATTTAATTATTATTAAACATTACTGACCAACTATTTGCAATCTATACATGCACAGAAGCTTTACTTATTGTACCAGCTCAAATGCAAAATCAATGATAAACTTACTGTGTTGCTGCTTTATAGTTTCTTTACTAACAATAGGCAGCTGCATCATGGTCCAGAACAAACAAAGGACATAGATTGCTTTGAGAAATAAACCCTATAACAAAAACTACTGACAGCACACTCAAGAGTAATCAAAATCGACTGCATCCAACAACAATAATTAAATGACAGATCGTGCCAAATTGACAACTTGCAAGTTCTGGACTAGCATCAAGGGGCGTTCCAGCCCCAGTCCAGCTTTTAACAGCCGTTTAACAACTGGTGTTTAGAGTTGACAGCCCAAGTGCTCTTGGAGAAAGGAATGGAACTCTGCCTTAAGTTCCAAGTTCCTTATTCAGCGACTATAAATCCTGTCAGCAGCACATTCGTTCAGCGGCTCCTCCATGGTGTGGCTGTTTAATGGGGAAACACCATAATGCAGCTTCGAGTTTAATTATGTTCACCGGCCCGATGCTCAAACGGTGCCGGGCCAGAATTAGCGCGGTGTTGACAGCTACGAGCTGTGCCCATGAACCTGGGAGGGCTTGCTAGCACAAGCCTTGTTCTCTGTGGGGGGACTAAAAAGCTCCTTGTTATACGCTAGTCTCCGACCTATGTAGAAAATAAAAAGGCCCCTGGCCACTACAGCACAATGCTGGAGAGTGAATGAACCCGAGTAAGGCCATTTCTGTCACCTGTGTTCTTAATCGCACATTTGGTGTAGCGATACAATGACCTTGAAGGTTGATGTATTGTCGATTAAAACGCATTTCTCACCATTTTTCAACAATGACTCCCGACAAGACTGCTACCCTTTTGAGCTGCCGTAATTGCATTATTTGAATGCTTTCTGGTCTTTTTCATCTACTTTTCAAATTATACTTGTTAGCTGGTGTGTTTGAATAACCAGTGTATAATTTGAATATATCTGTGTATAACTGGACAGCCCTGCACAGTAATTGGTGTGATAAGAATAGTTCAATGTCACAGTTTACAGTGCATGGTAGCACTAAGGACATGCAGATACAACATGATAAAAAAGTGGACAAAATTATAATTGTAATCTTATTATTCTGATTAAACTTACCCTGGTGCAACTGGATCATTCATAGTTAATGTGAAAGGTCACTTAAATCATAATAATAAAGTTTAATGCTTTTACGATTATTTAAGAATAGAATTATCTAATTTTGTGTTGCTTACTTAAATGACTTATCTTTTAGGGAATTATACGTGGTTTTTGCTTAAGACAAAATTCATGTGGGAACACCCGAATTCAAAGAGATAGTTGTAAGTTTGGTGTAGCCAGGTCTATAGGATAAAAGACCTGTTTTGCCAAATGAGATCCATAACAGTTTGTAAAAAGAGCATTAAGCCTAAATGAGGAGATTGATTAAAATATTAATTGACCATAATTTGAAGGTTGTTATGAAGAAATCAGCAGCCAGAGCAGTTAACTGAAAGTTAACATACCAGTAAACATACCAGGAGAAATCAAAGGTGCCTTTCATGTTCCTTCCTTCATGTAAAGCATACGGTGTCTCTAGATAAAGCCTTAATTTATACTGATAAAACCGATTGCTGACTTTTGATTATCATAATCTGCTCATTTGAACCCTTACACAGTAAAGCAATGCAAATTGGTTTGACACAACATATTTCGCAGTTTATATATAGCACTAGGTATGTGATGTGAACGGAGAGGTGCCATATGATCTTTCATCTGATGTCAGAACAGGTTCTGAGCACGTTCGCGTCCCCAGCTGCTTCCTCACCTAACGCTGGGGCGCGGCATTTCGCCTGTGCGAAGGGGCATAAATCTCCTGCTGTCCTTTCCCCAGTACCACTGGGGACACCTCCCTCGTGGGTGTTAGGATCTCAGCGGGGGTCAAAGGTTGTCCCACAGAGGAAGTGACAAGCTGTGAAATGTAAAAGAACAATTTCTTCCACATGTTGCTCTGCTCTGAGAACACTATGGAGCTGTCAGGCGGCATCACATTAAAATGGGCCAGGTTACTACCCAGCAGACATGTCACAACTCATTTGTAATTAAAATACTGTGTGATGTTTAAACCAGAACACCCCAGAAACTTTTATAACTGTTAAATAAAGACGAGCTCTGCCAAAAAATGATGTATTAATAACAGAAGCATGTCTTTGTGCTTCATTGATACCAAAAGGTCTACGTTTGATACTGAACCTGCGCAGGATGTTGCATGAACTGAAACCTATGAGAAAAGATAAAGGGGAGCCTAAAGTGAAGGTTCTTAATATAAAACATGTTTCCGTTTAGTGCCCACAATGCAGTTTCCTACTCTCTCTCCAAGTGAGCCCCTAATGCCTCTTCCGTTCCCTGTATAACTTGGCTTTTCTAAATGTAACTTCAGCATATACTTCCCATGTGACTCCGGCTGAGCTTGTCACAAACCAGGTATCCAAAACAAGCACCAAATGGTTCAGAAAGCAAGTGGGAGGCGATGGATGCAAACCGGGGTTCTTGTCAGCTTTTATAAAAAACGGAATTTAGGAGGCTATTTCCAATGAAGTTTCAACAGCCTGTGGCAACCAATCCTGCTTGTGAAGCCAATAGGTTATGAGCCCTGCAACAGAACAATTGAACGTACACAGTATCAAAACCAACCTGTCTCATAAAGAAATTATTTTCAGGCTTCAAAAGAAAAAAAAAAACGTTATGCTAATGCTTGCATTTAATACTAACTTCCATTTTTACGGCATTCAACATTCAGATCATTCTTAGCAACCGCTTTAAAAATACATACAACATGTCCTATGTCTTATCTCGGCATGTGGCCGTTTCCTCATCTGTTGTTTCCCAAACAAATGTAGCATATCGGAAGACAGAAAATATAAATATGCAAATTACACTTGGAAAGGTTAAATGAGTTCCCATTGAAAGCACTTTCTCTCACATTTTAAGGAATGTGTTGTATATTTTATGGTTCGTCACTGTTCTAATTGAATGCGCCTGTTTGTTGTAATGTTCTGACTGCACTTACCATATATTGGGACGGCATTAACTGCATATATTTTTGATTGGTGCAATACATATGAAACGCAAACGGCCATTATCTATGATAAAAAGGGTATAGCAAGAGTGAAAGAAAGAGTTTGAATCTCTTATGATTGGTGAAGGACCTGGAAAACAACCTGAAAATACCAAATAAGGTATCCATGAATGGTGTAGGAAACCAGAATATTCTAGGTTTTCTTCTTTAAGCCTGCTTGGACATACGTTCTTGGCATATAGCAGAATATGCACACACTTCGCTTGCCATTGCACATAAATACAAATGTATAGGTCATGCCGTTATTAACAGCAGAATCTACACATCTAAAAGGGTCGAGCCGTTCTCAAACTGTCCCAGGGGACAGGAGTCGATAGCTGTCACTTATCTCCTGCCGGTCTGACACATGTCACTGTCATGTCATTTGTCCCCCGCTGCTGAGTGAGCCCAGGTGGAGGATCCTCACCTCGCAGTGACACTGAAGAGCACCTGGAGTGTGCCGCCGGGCTGAGCGACCACCCCCCGAGAGGCCCTTCCCTGTCTTCGCTGCCTGCCTCCTGCCGGGGCCAGGTCAGGGGAGGGATTGGCGGGGCAACACAGACTTCCTCTCCGCTCGGGTCACCACGAGGGAGCTTCTTCACCTGCACCGCAGAGATCGGGACAAAGTGGGATTTTACTTGTGCCGGAGAGGAAGCAGGCTCGGGTACAGTCGCTAACTTACAACTGATTAACTTTTTCATTTTAATAGCATCTCAATATAATTTTAATTCTTACAGATATATATTTATTTTTCTTATTTTTTTCTTCTAATTATTATAGATTAATTTATTAAGTATAAGAAAAGTAATAGTAACTAACTGTTCCATAAATAATAATAACAATAACAGTAATAATATTGTGGATGTGATTAAGATTAATGTGTTAAGATAGTACTATTATTATTAAATATTATTTTAAAAATAGTTTTTGTATTATTATTATTATTATTGGTGGAAACCATGTAACAGAGTAGAACAAGAAGGATTCTGTTGTATAATACAATTAAGCTGTTGGATAATTGAATAAATGCATTGCCTACACTGCATCCGGACATGTTTTGTGAAGATGTGGTTTGTTTACAATTTGGGGCCAGTATCCAATGTTCCCTTTTAAAGCAATTTACCACAAACAAGCTCTCTTGCCTTCAGACCCAAACGGGATGACATCAGGTAATTGCATTCGCTCATGTGCCGCGAGTAATGAAACGCACCTGAAAGTACAGGTTGGACAACCAGTTGTCCAGGTCGGCGGACATGAGGTCCTCTATCTTCCGGAACTGGTCAATAGCTGGGATCGGGGACCCCCTCAGGAGGGGGGTTTTGAATTTTCCCTGGACGACGTTAAAGCTGCAGTCGCAGATGGGGAAGGCACCCCAGCCTACCACAGCGCTGACATGGCTAAGCTCTCCAGGAAGAGAGAGGAGCTCAAACAGGAGGATTGTGCATGGCAGGACAGCATTCGCAGGAGGCAGCGTCTATATATGAGGGAGAAACAGGTGCTTAAAAGGTGTGTATGTGTGTGTCTGTCTGAATAGACGTGTGTGTTTGTGTCTGTCGGTATAGGGGGTGCGCGCGTGTGTGTGTGCGTGTAAATGGCAGGGTTATAGTTTGACTACAGGCTTCTTTTCAGTCTAAAAAATGAACTGACAAAGACAAGCTTGCCACTTCATCAATCAAAATAGTGAAATCTCATCCTTCTATTAGTTCTAATGGAAAATAGTGAAGACTTGTTTTATCACATAAATCATGTGTATCCTGGCTAATCTGCTCTCAGCACCAACTGAAAAATGATGGGTTGTGTCAAGACAAAATTTATGGAATCATTTTGCATATTATAGATATTAAAAATATTTTTAGATTTTCTAAACGGAGATATATTTAACAAAGCCAGCTAAGGCCTATCAGGTCAGAGGGTTTCCATGAGCAAGCTGCATCATAAAGATACACAATGCAAATTGCCTGCTATAAACCCATAATAACTATACATTATTGGACAAATAAAGTAAAGCACTTTTCTATGAAAATGAAAGGTCCTATACAAATAAAAGGTTTTATTATTATGACAATTGTTGTCATGATTATTATTTTCATTATTAAGCAAAATTTCAAAACAGACTCACGTTTCCTAGACTCCAAAGAGAAATAAAAAACAAATTAAAAAGTGCGACCTGAAACATATTGTTCATATTTATGCTTTACTTTTGTGTCTAATTTCCCTCCTTCAGAATGAAATGTAAATATCTCCTCTTTCAGAAGAGGATGGTAGTCATGATGATATCAAGACCATGAAAAAGGGAAGAAAGAAAGAAGGTTGACAGACGGGGGTTTTTTTTGTAAGATTGGTAAAAATTGCAGAGATTTGGCTTTATTGTCAAATTCCTTTTTTCTTTTCACTTCCGTCAATATTAGGATTTTGAATCTTATGCTTCCCACTTGAAGTAAACACTGCATAAAGATAGTGGGCCCGACTTCTTTGCCTGAGCAAAGAATCTTTAAGACTGAAAAACTGAACTGCAGCATTCCAACCAAACACGCATAAAGAAGAAGACAAAAAATAAGCTCTTGGCTTCCTCCTACTATTGCTAATTCCTTACTCAGAAAGATCCATGAATACTCCAGATATCACAAGATAACGTGGGCAAAAAAGAGAGGGGGAAAACAGAGAGCCAACGTGGATATTTTTTTGTCATTTTTGCATCAAAACAACAGCACATGTAAATGCATCCCGTGTTTGGGATATGGTGGACCGACACAAGGCATTCGCGATGGCGTACTAAACCTTTTACCTCTGAATCAGATTCCAGATTCAGTGAGAGGTCCGCATTCATTTTTCAGCCTACTCCATCCTTTCTCTCAGATGAGACAGGAGACAATATTCTCGGGAGTGTGTGGCTCGGTGAATACGCCCCCAAATGCATTGAGAGTGGCCATATTGACTAGGGCCTCCGCAGCCAACATTGAGAGTTTTTCTCCGCTGTACTAATACTGTCAAGCATTAAAAAAAACACATTAAAAAGTAAAAATGTTTATTTTAAAACACAATAAAGCCAATCCTTTAAGAATAGCTAACTAGTACTGAAATGGCCACTCTCTAAAGCTACCCATAATTCATCTACATTTAGGATGTAGACTTTCTTTTTGTTCCAACATTTGGAACCAATCAATAACTGTAATAATCAAAAGCAAGTCAAAAATAAATGAATAAATTACATAAATATAAATCTTTTAAAATATACATTTAAATACCCTGACACCAACATGAGGAAATGCAGGGCTTACTCTAATGGAAAAAAAAACCCATAGCCATTTATGATCAGAAACCAAAGTTTTTAAAAATATAATTATTAATTTTGATACTTTAACATACACATAAGGACGATAATAAGCTTCTCTTATTTTAGTTAATTTAAAAAGTTTACCTTTACAGGTAACAGACAAATGCAAAATAACCAGCCAGAATAGAGTTGAACTGACCATATCAGAGGAAAGTCATGACTGGGTCATAATAAACGGCTTGTCAATTAGAAGAATACATTTTTGGGTATAACTAAATCCTAAAAATATTCATATTTGCACACAGTGGCTTCACAGAATATGGAATCTGAAAGTGTATTAAAGTATCTGGGTTTTTTTCTTTTTTTCAGATGCTAAGAGTGACATTTCCGTTATTATGAGCTGCATGGTAACTGTATGCTGAGTGTTCACAGACCCCTGGAAAAGACACTAAAATTTTCACAACATTTGTACTTCATTTTTTCCCCAATAAAACAGATGCCCTTATATAAATGAATAATAGATCTTCCATTTGATTATATATGCATGTATTAAATGTCATGTTTGAAAAGTTGCTGCTTTATTCATATTGAATAACCCTTCCTACCCTCATATACATGGAAACAATATAACTTTTCATAACCCCTCTAAATCTATGTATTTCTCCATAGCCAAAATGTCTGGAAAATCAGAAAGAAAGACACTGTACCAGCTGGTGCAAAGTTGCCTGTATTTTGTTCTTTTGTCTCAAGCATTGCTTCTTCGGTTAGCTTTTAAGACTCAGAAACAATTATATAATGTATTTTCACTTTGAAAATTGCCCCCTACTTGGAAGTGAATGCATTTTAATCCTGAATCTCTCAGTGTCAGAACCGCTTTAATATGACAAATATGTTTTTTTTTTTCATCACATACATCTAAAGATCTATTCGGTGAATATTCCCCTAGTATTGTTTCAATAAAGCGGGTCTTATTGAATAAACTTCCATTCCCACAAATCATATCCTGCCCTTCCCCTCCTGAATAAAAACACATTACTCTCCATGAAAGGAGGGGGAACTGATCTCTTCATGTGTGGTTGCTTACGGTGAAGAGGCTCTGGTTGAAGTGCAGCTCTGTGTCGTGGAAGCCGCCCCCATGTGCCACTGGCGCCGTGGTTCCGGCCCACAGCTGCCCACTGATCTGGGACCAGTGCAGGGCGCAGCCCCCAAGGCGACTGTGGAGGGCCACCCTGAGGGTGTAGCGGCCGCGGGGCAACTTGTCCCTGACCGCACGGAGGCAGCGCAGGCCAACCTCCATGGGCTGCACCGTCTTGCTCCGCTCCGCCTGGAACCAGAGAGAGCTATGGTGACTGCCCTGATCTGCACATTGGTGGTGGATTCTTCACAGACTTCCAATAACAGCACAGACACTTTTTCCCCCCATATTACAGTCTACACATTTTCGCCAACTTAAACAAATTCTGTCTATACAATCAAGGGGAATTAGACTGTTTACTTCTTTAATTCTTTGTTCATTAAATGCTTATCTTAATGCACACATGTTGGCCTAAAAGTGGGCTGCATTAGCTACCAAATTATTTTTAATGTTAGTTATAATGGTATTAAATAGGACTAATTGCTGACGTTAGTGGGTGATGAAACATTACCTGAAATCAGAAAGTGCTGAGACTGTCAGAAGATTGTCTAAAATCTTATAGAACTGAGTACCTACTCCTGGGAAAATAAATAAGTTGAGTACCCTTTCCCTTCCTACTCGTCTGAAGATAAGCACTGTATAATTCAAATTGCGTAATTTGTTCATGCAAAATCGTATCACAGTATCACTAGCCATTGAAAAGAGATTAATGTATTCAATATACCAATAATTTAATGTATTAAATTATGCATAATTTTAAGCACATTTCCATAAAATATTGCTTAATGTTTACATGCATGCGTATGTATCCCAACAAAACCTGTCCCAAACCTGCGTACCCTCACTGCTAGCCAGTGTACTCTAGTTCATATCACACTGTGCACGCACGTTATAAGTCAAGTTAGCATTTTCAGACCATGGGAAAATACTTGAATGTAAAACAGCATTTTAGCTAAATAGTTCACAGGAAATATATGCCATTGTTCTTGAGGTTAAATTTTTTAAGGTTTTAATTTTAAATATTAAACACGCAGTAAATGAGCAATATCTAGCAACGTTTTTCTTCATGTTGAAAATAGTTTCCGTTGTATAATTTCCCCTGCCACCAGACTATGACTGTTACTGTACACATATTAGAACCGATTAGTATACGTGTGAGATTATTTAATCATCTCATATTCTAAACTAGGATGTGAATACCTAGGAATAACGCAAATTTCATAAACATAACCATATAAAAATATTTTTTCAGTCAATTCCATAGCCTTCCTAATCTAAATTGAAAGGCACACCATACTGTATTTTATGCTCAAACTGTACTGGGTATGTACAGATTGTTCCTCAAAAAAATAAAAATAAAATACCAAAAAAAAAAAAAAAAAAAGGCTGTTTACAGATTTCTCTTTTTGGCAGTTTCCTGGGATGAACATCAGGCTGGAAATCCACCATCGGGGAGCGATTTGGCCAGCGATGCTAGAAAAATCGAGGACACGAAATACTCGGGATTAGTTGAGAAAGCAGAAAGTTAAATATAAAATCTGAGTGCCTGTGGAAAGTGGTAAGCCTCCGTGGCAAAAGCGTGGGAGGCCTGTGATGCAAGGCATCGTGCCTGGAGCAGACGCGACATCGCCCATTGTATCAGCACACGAAGTAAAAGACAACCTTGTCAAAGAGCTCCTCTCCAAAAATATATATATTTTTGGGAATTTAAGCCTGTGACAAACGGAAGCAATTTACAATGCCGTCCTGCAACAAGATTTTTTTCTTCTTTTTTTTTTGTGGGGGGTGGGGGGGTACCATTGTGTCACATTTCATTAAGTTGCTGCTGGTAAGCTAAACAGTCGATCAAATTCAAATAACTTATTTATTGGGTGTGTTATTGTCAGGCGGACTGTTTCATGTTGCTTTTTGGACCTTCGAAGGTGCCATATTGTCCAGATGTTGGATTGCTGCTATATTATTGAGTGATCAGATTTTAAATGGTTCATGATGCTGATATAAATATATTCTTATTACAACTTATTTTTAATACTAAAAAATATTTTAAATACAAAATATTATTGGTTTTCTAACTTAAAAGTAGCTGGTGAGGTTGTGAACGTTACTCCTAAATAACATCAGTATTTAAGTATTTCATTATTCAATATATATTGTAAATAGTTATGCATTTGACATTTAAATCCAACACTAGTTAAATACATTTATTTAAATATTTTATTATTTAAAATGTTATGTTCAAACCAACATTAACTACATAACTGACTGTAACATGGTATGATATAGCTACAACCCTATCATATTCGAATGATGTAAAACTTGTTACCATCAAACGCAACCTCTGTTTATACGTATGTGTGCCCATTTCTTAGTGGAAGCACAGACAGGTCCAGGACATGAGGAGTCCATTGATTAACTCCCCCGCCCCGGCACTGGGCCGTGATCTTCAGCCTTTGGGAGGCATCTCCTGAGTGGTATCCCTGATGGGAGGATGCTCTTGCCTCCTCTGTAGACAGCACCTGACATTATGCCGGCATGCCTGTTCTTCACATCTTTGCCTCCACAGAGGATTCACCCACCTAGCACAGACTCCCTGGCACAGCCCACTAATCGCAACACGTCAGAAAGCAGCAGTGTGCTGAGCCCCGGCATAATGCTGCAGAATCTCCTTGCTGAGCATCTTTGCATACACAAAACCAATTTAGTCAATACTGAAATTAGTATAATTGGTGGTAAAGCGGTTTAGCCCACACATTGTATCCAGGAGGTTAAGGCTCTAAGCCCCATAGCAACAAAACTAAAACACACACACACACACACACACACACACACACACACACACACAGAAGCATGCAAGCACGCACGCACGCACGCACGCACACACACACACACACACACACAATCAAAAACACACATCCACACACCAGTCTTTAATTTCACTTTGTGTTTTAAACAGTGTTATTATCTGGCTCTAGTACGCACAGGCAGTGTGGAAAGTAAATCTCACAGGAAGGTAAAAGGTGAAGTGAGCCAATTTTCCATATCAGAGGAGGTTTGTTTGCCTGGAGTCTTATTTGTGCCTAAAGTGCCTTAACATTACGCCACTCCTGCAGATGAGATCAAAGCTACTACCAAGTAACCTCAGCATGTTTTTTGGCACGGAGACGTCCTTCGCTGAAACATCTTTCCAGGGTTACACACAGACTGATTGCAAAACACACTATCAAAATACAGGAAATGTAACATAAAAGAAACTTCTTTTCTTTCTAAGTGTAGCCTAATATTCAGAGATTAAGCTTTCTCGTTAATTATTTTCATTTTAATTAGTAAATCTTAATTAACAATGAACATTTACCCTTAAAAATTTTGGCTTTGAAAGGGAAAAAAAAATAAAAAAATATATATGCAAATAAATATGACAATCTTTTTGGAACCTCAAGGCAGGATTACTGATGCAGGCAGACTTAGTTATTAAACACGTTCTAAATTAAATGCCTCCATGAATTTTGCACAGAAATATATTTTCATAGTTTTGCATGCCAAATGTGACATTTTATATTTTAGATTCATCTGCTGCAGTAATTTTGGAAATGTCATATAAACAAAGATTTTGTCATTACCAATAAAATTACTATGCATGGCAGGCTGGCCATTGCCTTTCTGGCTGTGCTGGTTGTTTCAAGTCAGCAAGCCATAAAAAATCTTTATCTCTCTGAAACACAGCAATTTGGGAGATAATCGAATGGTGACTGGGGGGCAGAAATGCCAGTCTGAGGAATTATACCACAATCTCTCTTGCATTTACAACCTTCCTCAAAGCAAGTTGTCACCCTGGCAGGAATGGCTGATGGAAGATTCATTACATCTCTAAGCCTGCACGGTGGCAGAGCAGTCTCATCCTTTACTACCACACAACACTCCTACTGACACTGTTTCCTCCTTGCTTATCACAGAGCAGACGCATTTACTCACTGTAAAAAATATATCAAATGAAAACTGAAAACAGAGTTTTGCCCACTATTCGATTGCAAACACTGAAATGCCCCCCCCAACCCCCCCACACACACACATTTGTTTCCATTCATTCTGGGATTTCATTTAATTACATCATTTTGGCTTTTTAGCATCACTGCATCTGCCTCTTTTACAATGCAAACAAGTCTTTTTGTAATATCTTGTTTATATAATAAACCCTTTGTGGGTGCACAAATGCGCAGTCGAGAATCACACAAGTTCCTGCCAACTCGTCATATCCACCATGTTTTGATTCCCGCTGATGATGCCTGTTTAACAGGCCCTACCTGGCTGTGAAGTGACTTCTGTCATCTGGCCATAATTGATGATGGCCTCACTGCTGCTTTTGCTTAGTGCCAACAGCGACTGACTTTCTGCTACCAAACACAGGTCAATAAATGTAACATTGTGCTCTCTTGTTCCACTTTGGAGCTGACAGGGCGGAATCTAATAACGTGCAACACTTCCTGCTTCTCAACACTGGGCCTTCAATCTCTGTCATTGTAACCGTCAATGTACTTGTCAATATGCAATACTTTCACCTTACTTGGGTTGAAAAAGTAGAAATAGGTTTACTTGTGTTTAACAATTTTATATGTCAGTTTCAACAGATCAAATTACTAGATAGCCATGAAAACATTTGAAAGTATATACAACTGAAAATGTGCTTGGCACCCATTTCAAAGAATCAGAAATAATGTCTGAATCTCAGAAATGTAGCCTTAGGTAGCATGAACAAGGTATCATATGTCTAATAGCCCCCCACCAATGATATCATAAAGAATTATGAATATTACTTGATTTTATTATGTTGGCTACCATGATACAATAAAATTACTTAAAACTTCAACATGCTATTGCCTTTTGGGCAAGGAAATATGTGTGACTTTAGAGTAAAATGGAGAGAGCAAAATTGATGCCCCTTTGAGACCAATGAAATGGGCAGATTTTTTCAGCCCAGAGTATTTTATCCGTAATGCAATAGCAGAGACAATTTAATGTGGAATATTTTAAATGTTAACTCGAATGTCGTAACGAATCTAAGTACAAGGCAATAATCCAATTATTACTCAAATTGCATTAATTATAAACCCACTGAAGTGTAGGAATTAAGTAATATGCTTAGTAAACATACCACAGAAATGCATATAAAGTTTGTCATGAAGTATCTTTTTCTATAGTTAAGGATAGCTGGGTAAATTAAAATCCTTCAGAGTAACAAAGTAAATAACCCCTGTTGATTTTCATTGGTTACATACCAGTGAACCCCCCCACACACACACACACACCCCACAACAAGATGGTGTGAAAATATATAATCAGGTCATCGATAATAAAATAATTTCTGTCGCTACTACTGCTAATCATAATAACATTAACAATAATAATAATAATAAATATAGCAGCAAGCAAGTGCTGGGTCCAAGCTGTATGGCTGCCAAAGAAACATCGTCAATCAACGATGAACACATAATTTAAGCTCAGTTGTTTAACCTTCAAGAAGTGACTGGGACAACGATTTGGTAAATTAGGTCAAAATGTTTATAATGTATTCAATGAAAGAGGGTAGTTTTTTAACGTTTGGGGTCAAAGGGCAACACGCACACCTACCGGAATTGGTGTGGTTTTTTTCTAATTGCTTAGGTTCTATATCTGATTCAAACACATAAACATTTTAAGCATATAATGTAATGAGCAAATTACTATTGCAGTTTTTATGTTCAATTGTCATTTACATGTCATTTCCATTGATTTTGAGATATAACCACAAACATATCTAAACATTTACAAAGCACTATGTTCTATCTATCGAGTCGAAATGCCATGATTCTTGCAAGGAGGAGATACTATTCATAATTTAGTTTCATATGCATAGAAATGCACCAACATTTGACATTGATTGACTTATAATTTGGCCATCTTCCGTTGTCGAAACTTTCCCTTGGCAATTTAGTCCTGGTACAAAGAGTATACATATCAAATTTGGTGTCAGTCTAAGTTAAAATTCATGAGAATAATTTTCAAATAATTAACTAAAGTTTTTCAGTAAAAAAATCCATCATGGCGGACTTTGAGGTAACACTATTCCTCATAAGTAAAGAGACTTATGAGACTTGGTTTGGTGATTTTAGGTCAAACGGGTCATGAGGGCTGTGCAACAAAGTTGGACTTTTTTTCCCACCAGTCTTAAAAACAGGGAGTAGAGACACACATGCCGGACATGCCTACCAAGTGTGGTATACTATGGTCAAAATTGTTGAGGCTGTTAGTAAGGAAGGAAAATAACATTACAAGGAAAAACAATCCTTTCAATAACAAAAGGGTTCCAGCAGGAACTGCTTGAACTCCTAATAATAATAAATGTTACGTATAGCTAGGGCATAAGATAAGTACTATTTGGTTAAACAGGCTTGAAATGTTAAATAATTTTATTTGTAACAAGATCCCGATAAGAAATTCTGTTTACCATTACTCTAGTATGCATTTGGTACCTTGGCATTTTCCCCTAAGACAAACATTAGTCTTTTCTCCCCCTCCTGCCACCTTCCCTTCTGCACCAAGTGTGTATCCTACCAAACGACAGCACACAATACATTTGGGCAACCTGTATAACAAAGATAGTCTAAACTAGACAAAGCATCCAAACAAGAAGGTAATGCAATCGATAAAAAGGCCAGACCCTTCGGACACCCACCACGGAATTAATGTTCCTGGTGCACCATTCAAGTCAGCAAATACTGAAGCAATTCTGCCACTGTGTAAATGGTAACTGACAGCACCCTGTGAAGTACCACAAGCTTTATGTTTTAAAAATAATATTACTCCAAAATAGACACGAAATCTCAAGTGTATAATGTGCTTTCTCAATAAGAAGTGGGCATAGAATGGTCGAGAGTAAACACACTATTGTAGTGGATTGAAACACTTATCCGCACTAGTATAGACATGACTGGTTATTATTCACAAGGCATGATGACTCAAGTCTCACCATTACTTCTGATCCATTGCAAGCTTAGTGTGTGATCAATTTGTAATTTTTCCTCCCTTATTCTCTGTGTAATTGAAGTGTAGCTGCTTTTTACAGTTTGAGGAGTTGCGAAGGAAGATTACAGCTATAAATATGTTTTCCTCTCTATGGATACGTTTTTATATGGTTTGAATCTTGCTTTATTTATTGCACTAAACAATCTTAAGTTGCAATAATGTTCAAGACTAGTATGCTAAGAAGTCTCCGCTGATGGACTACTTCAAGTAGTCTGCATACTCCAACAACATAAATTCAAGAAGACCTACTCTATTAGTGATTAAAACGTACTTTAAAAACGTTTAGCATACCCATGTTGATTAAATAAAGGCTTCAATCAAAAAGCAGAAATCTAATTAAATGAAATATTACTTATGCATGAAATATTATTATTATTTTTGCAGTTCTTAGATCAAGTCCATTCATTTTAGCTTAAAATAAAAACATCCTTATTTGGCATAATTTTGGTGCTACAGAATCACGAAGGGCCAAAAATCCAACACTGCTACACTTTCAGCAACATACATTTCGTTACTCATAATAAAATATTATGTTCTGTCCTATTGAGAAAAATTACCACTTAGATATACTGAAGAATACTTATGAATATAAATGCATGATACAATTCTATGAATGTGTAGAGCTCATAAAGGTCAGAGGAAAAACGAGAAAACATACAGATTGGACGGAGCATCAATCAGGCAAGAAAAGCTGAAGAAAAGGAAAATTGGGAGTGACATCCATATTTTTTCCCTCATCTCTGACCTGCTCCAGTGGAAGGCTGCCAAGAGTGAGCATGTCATTCTGCATGGACTCCTTCAACTGCTCCACGTAGCAGGGGATCCCCTCCTTCTGGGCGGTCTTCCTGTGGCCCCACGTCTTCACCTCTGCCTCCCGCTCCACGTCCTCACCCAGCCGCAGCGCACCTAGAGGAGGCATGCCCATGCACACAAACGCAACAGCTAACACCTCCGGAGGCACCAGGGCCATCAGACCGACGCAAGACAAGGTTTTAAAAGGACTCCCAAAACTCAGTTTACCATATGAATATGGGGCGGATGTTGGCATCTGCTCCTTACTCGAACATTTTGATTTGCCTCATCAAAATCATATACTGAGGTGCTACTGAGAATAGATTTGGGGTCTGGGTCACATCAAACCTCTGGCCCTAACTCCTATTGCCGTGACCTGTGAGAAAACTAGCAGTGAATCGGTAAGGTCCTGGTAATACAGCAGTGCAAGAAGTCCCATTTAAGAGAGGGCAGCACTTTTTCCCCTTTAAAAACTGTGGGGTCGACAAACAGGAGTTCAAACTGATGACGGCTCCCAAATAGCTGCTGCCACCACAGCTTCCAGTAACTCAAGATTTTATTTATTTATTTATTTATTATTGACATTCTCCAGGTTGTCTCTGAAATCTGACAGAGTTTTATACTTTCTGGTCTCATTCCAATGAAGTCAGCAGCTTGAGGAATACCCACGGTGGCTCTGAGGTCTGACCACGCTGCAGATGGAAAAACGGTGCCTGCCCTAATGCTCAGATATACCCCACGCAATATTTCTCCTGAGATGTAAGACAGTTAGCAAGTATATGTATTAGGAATTGATTAGAGCCGTAATAGTGCTGATGTGCTCAAAAAGGTAGGAGTGGGATTTCATATCGTAAAAACTGTTACATGCCATGTGTGTGGCGTAATGTGTAAACGGGGGACAGTTCAGTGAGTGAGTGTTTTTTATATCACTGCAAACTGATGAAATTGTGTTTCCAGAAAAGGCGTTTGCTTCGGAATGCCAGCTGATATAACTTGACCCGGACTGTGTCCGTTTTATAAATGTTGTTTGTTTTTCTCCTTCCAATCAGTAAAAAAGCGTTACATGTGACTCTAAACAGCAGAAAGTCCTATACATGTCACAAGATATCTAGATTAAATGGAAGCCCTGCCTAGTCAGACTGTGGCCTGAACCGGTGGGGAGGCATCCAAAGAAAGCCAAAAGGTGGTTGTTTGCAGTCTATTGTTGCTCATGAGAGAGCCACTGGCAGTGAATATTGTTGGACGCTGCAGTGCAGCAAAAGGCCTCCGCTATTGCATAAAAACTCTTAATCCAAGATCCTCTTTACTTTTCAGATTTCATGTACATTCTCAGACAATAGCATGGCGGCTAATCTCACTGCTACAGCTAAATCCATAACAATCAAAATAATACAAGCAGGATAAATTCCACCATGTACCAGCAGGTCTAAATCCCTCACTTCCCAACTAGAATTACAAGGGAGACGGTGGCATATCAACCGGATCCTGTGCAATTGTCTTCTTGTGAACAATACAGGCTTAAACCACCACAATTTTGCCTGTTAAGATACATATTCAAATGAGTTATGGCTAATGGGAGGAGGCATGCCGAGTTTGTAACAATGGCCCTCACATGGAAAATTACTGTATTACATACCCCGTAGAAGCCCACTTTCTGTTGTTTGCTTTGGTGAACTTCACACTTTTCTTATTAACTTTAGAATTTATTATTAATATCATGTTGATATTTTGTCTTCATAGAAAATCACAGCGATATAATTGCTTGAGCACTAAAACAGAACAGACAATTTACTGATCATACCTGGTAAGTCTATTATAGTGGTGGCATCGTCTTCATCCAATATCTTTGTCATCTGACAAAACAGTGCATTTTCATCCTCCCGCATCAATTCTAAAATTAATACAAAAAATAAATAAATAACATAACATAACATACTAAATCATGTAGATGAAACCACCACCTGAATTCCTTGAATCAACCTTAATCAGTGGCTCACAAAAAGTTGCATACACGGACTATCACTTACGCAGGGACCAAATCAAAACTTCGGCAACCTGCTAACTGGACTTCACATAACCGTATTTTATAGTGTTGTGTTTTTAGGAGTATAAGAAATACTACATAAAACACAGTTACGTCTTAACCGCAACTTAAATTATAAAAAATAATTATGAATTATTAATAATTGTTACTTATTACTTAATTAAACATTAAATAATCTGTAATAATAAAAACAACAACAATAATAAGAATAATTATTATTATCATTATTATTAGCATTTTTGTTAATGTTGTCATTATTACTTTGGTGGTTATTATTATTAACAGCTGCTAATGGAATCCGGTATCAATGAACTAAGATGGTTTCTTGAGAAAAGCTAGACTAAATACTACCAATGATATCCAAACCAAAAAACTAAGCATTTGAACTGAACTATGTAGCATATAAAAATAATAAGTATTTCCATTCTGCGAAGAAATTATCCACTTTAGCAAGACAAAAATGAAACCCTTTATTAAAACCTTCTTCCAATATATAGGTATGTTGCAATTTTTGTAATATTGTAAAATCGATTTTTAAAAAATCAACCAAAAAAAAAGAAGCGCAAACAGCCCCAAAAAGCCCTTTAATGATCATTTCATAATAAAATATGTAATGCTGCTGATTGTGGTTAGCGTAAACATCTGTGTCAAAACCCATAAACATGAAAAGACTTGCCAATAATTTTGAGATCTACGGTTTCTGCAATGGTAAAATGTAATATATTTTATGAGAGGCTGTTAAACGATGAGGAATAAATACCAATACATTGTACAAGAGAGGTGCTTCTCATTATCGGTAGGGTTCCTGATTTAATGGTATCTCCAATATTACATGGACATATAACTTCAAAAATACAAGTGAAATGGCTTTCTGTTAATAGCCCACTTTTCATTATAACATGCATATTACTAAGCTCCCAGGAGCATGGTTTTAAATAGGTGTGGGGGATATAACTATTGATACTGTACGGTGTCTCTGATGGCAATTTTCCATGGGAGTAAAGGGGATGGGCAGAAAGATAACTGACCATTGACCTTCATCAATCATAACATGCTCGAAACCACACTCGGGCCCACACTCGACAGCCATGCCATCAATGCCAGCAGCAAGCGTATTTACCTAGGCGTTTTACAATTACATCTCATTGACGCATTTGGCTCAGTGACTAATGTTCCTCACCTTGCCTTAATGAACTAAGAGGACTATTAGGACATGAAATGGCGTACTTAATTCCAGCTCATCCTCCAAGCCGACCTCCATCACGCACCGCCTAGGGTTGGATTCCTCTGCCTTCAGCAGGTCAAAGTAATTTCGGCCATGTTCATTTCCTGTGGAAAGTACATGAAGAAAAAATGGGGGTTTGTAGGGGGTTTAGGGGTCAGTGGTTATTAGAAGCACATGATGTGAGATGTTAATTCTGCGACCCAGACTGTTGCGGCTGGCCCACTCCCGCCACCTGATAAGCCCGGCCGGCGGTTCTCAGTCCCGCTCGTCGGGGGCCCCCAGGGAGCTTTGGGGCCTAATTAGCATGATGGGAAAGGTCACGCCAGGCAATCCCTTAAATACGATTGCCATATGTTGCTTGTGTTCAAAAAAGAACTAATGAGAGAATTTACAAGTTAAAGTGCCTAGAATTCAAAGACAATACCCCTTGACTGCTCCGGGGTTACTGGCTCAAGGAACCTCATAGATGGGAAGAGTGGAGACAGCAAGAAAGAAAAAAGAAACCCCATATCCCCTTGACTTGTTATTAGCTATTGCTGACCTATGGGCATCAAAGCTACTCAACAGAGTTTATGGGAATCCACCACCTCGAGGGATATTTTTATTAAACAGGTACGTCCTACATAGCAGCTTTTTAAATGTGAAATCGGTCTCATCACCTCGAATATTCCATGACATAATTCTATTTAAACGGTTTTACATCAATGATGCATGGTCCATTTAACCCCATATGCAATGACCAGAATTCATACAAAACTGATTTAGGTTCACAAAGTGTTTGCGTAGCATAGTTGCTTTTTTCAGTTAGCCTCAGCAGCCCTGTATAGGCTTGCATGTATTTTATTGATGTATTTATATTAATTTACTCTCCAAATTATCTTTGCAATTTGGTCTCAGTCATAAATTAACTATTATTTTGCTTCAATCATTTGTATTCATTTCAGAACTTATATATTTAAGCAATTCCATAAATTTGGCATGAAATTTGCTTTTAACACTTTTACATCATAAACACAGTTTTAACAATTCTGCTGTAGCAATGAGGTTATGAAATCCTTTTTCATTCTGAATTTGCATAATGTCTGCAGCCCCACAGATCCCCACATTGAATCATATCTTAGATTTACCTAAATAGTCTGGCTGTCTTCCAGTATATGCTATAATAAAAATATGGAAAAATTTGAAATCCATGTTCTTTCATGCATAATATCAATACGTCACACTATTTACTTGTTATTGGTATAAAACAACATATCTACTGAAAATATTGCAGAAAACCAAATACCAATGAGGCATAAATATGGGGACTCATACCTAAATTTGTCATGCATATGTGAATACACTGCTAGTATTTTAAATGCAGTTGCTAAGTGACTGCATGAATGAATTACATGGTTATGTTAAAATATAAACCTAAAACAACACCCATTGCCCAGTTTATTAGGTACATCGCCTTATTCATGAAATGGATAGACAGTGTCTCGGGTTGAAAAACAAAAAAAACAGCAACAGTCTTGTGGGTGAAAACACCTCATCAATAAGAGAGGTCAAGGAGAATGGCAAGAATCCTTCTATCTAACAGGCGGGCCACAACGCAGCAAATAATGGCACAGTGCAACAGTGGTGTGCAGAAACGGAATGCACAACTATTGAAGCAGCTGTGCATATATATATATAATTTTACTGTGGATTCATGCTATCCTGTTATATTATTGTGTTTGTCATTAATGTTGAATGTCTATAGAGTGCAATGCAAGGATTAACCCATCTTTACCAGAGAAATCATGCATTGCACCAATATTTTGGTGTTTGGTGTTCATCACACTTCCCCACAAAACTGTGCCCACACATTCATGGCTTTTCTTTTTTCTATATGAATATATATATATTGAAAGTTAATACTCATTGAATTACTGTCAAGCAGTTACTTTCTATGCTGTTGGAAGTCTATTACATTTGTTTCCTGTTTTTTTTTTTTTTGGGCGAAATCCTTTGTGCTCTCTGAATAATTGTTTTTAAATGTACAGGTACTGAGTTTATCAGTTTATGGTCCCTTGCTTCTGGAACAGAACTCTTTCTTTTTGCTTCTAATGAGTGCAAGTCAAATTGTATCGTGTTGATGAAGCCAAAAGACCCCGGTGTTAATGATTTAGTCTTCGCCGAGAGGAGACTCTCCTTTTCTTGTATGAGGTGCAGATGAGAAGCGCCATGCTATTTCACCACCCTCACTCTGCAATGCATCTCATTACTGAGTGGGACTGTAATTCAACAATATTTACCAAACCATGTTCAGCTTTAGTACCAGCCTCAGACTTGCTCCATCAGCTTGCAAAGTCACTACTTTCATCCTTGGGTCAACAAAGTGTGAAACCTCTTTCAAATATGATGTCACCCGTTCTTGTTGGTCTCTGTATTTAAACTAAACAATATCGGGGACATCACTAATAAAACTACACACTGTTCCACAAAAAGGAAAGAAAACCATTGGGTAATAGAGATAAATTTGGGAAACAGACAAAATTCAACAATATTCAGTTTTAGCGTTAAGCCAATGCAAAGATTAATAAATATTTAAATAATGATGTCTATTTAAGTGTTATTTTCCACGATATAAAACAGCTGAGTTGTGTATAAATGCTGGAGTGGTCCAAAATACTCATTACACTCGAGCAGGCGATTTTGATTTTGATTCCAGCGGCCGATTCCAGTTCTAGGTCTGGAACACCCATTCGTGTAATGTTCCACTGGAAGTTATGAGGGGACGTGTTTGGGCGTGCACGCTTGGAATGTACGGATCGGGCCTCAGAATGCAAAGGTTATATGGGGAGCAAAACTGCTGTCACTCAGTTTGAGGCTAATTAAGGACGAAGCTTCACCTCTTGGTTCAGAAGGGGCTGGCTGCTCCGTTTCGTGTTGGTGAGCTGCAAGGGTGCTATCTTGCCTGTCACTTCGCATTTCTGTTCCTTCCCGGGCCCGATGAGTCGAAATCCCCGTGCCGCTGCCGTCGAAAGCAGGGTTTTCAATGCCTTCCGCGGTGGCTCTCTCGTCTTTTCCTGCAAAAACAAAAAAACAAAACAAGGTCAGGAACGGTGCGTTAAAACCAAAGTGTCTTTCAAAGAAGGCCAGAAAATCTCTCCCAGTGGTTCCTTTTTACACAAATTACCGAAGCGCATCCTGCTCGAATGTCACTAAAACACAATTAGGTTAAAATTAAATCTGAATCTTTGAGAGAGATAGAAAAAAAGGAGAATAAATGATTAAAATAATTACAAATTGCGCCCTGACAAGCAAGAGCAAAATTTAGCCCAAAGCCATTTGTCTGTAATTAGTTAATTAATCCTTACACAAATTATGAGCAATAACTCATCAAGTAGGGCTCACCCATCAGAAATTCAGCCGACTTGGGTTTCTTCTGCTTAGGTTGCTTCAGAGCCTTCTGCTGGAACTTC
>JAOVYW010000001.1:3901520-3912589 GCA_025775045.1 Hiodon tergisus
AAAGGCCACGGACGCTGGTCAGTTTGGGAGTCTCCAGGTCCCAGACAGCACTTTTCATGAGGGCATGGTCCACGCTGTAATCTTTGGACATAGAATCGTGTTCAACACTCGGAGAAGGGGAGATGTAAGGGACACGTGATGTCTTGCCATGTTTTTTTATTTTTTATTATTATCATACTTGGTTCAGTTTTTGGAGAAGTAAAACTTCCCCACGAGGAAGAGGATTTTAACATATCTTAAAGAGATCAGCAGCAGAATGACAATTCGTTTTTATCATGTGTGATAAATCTACTTTTCTGTCTGTAAGCAATGTGATAGTGTTGAAATGATAGGGGCTAGTTATGGAAAACAACAGCTGTTTGAGATCCTATGGAAAATATTACAGAGAATCTCATGAGATGGCTTATTGCTGCATATATTTAAGCTCTGCCTTATTTGTACCCAAAGATGCACAAGCCCACACAGCATACTTATTTACTTTATATATATATGTGTGTGTGTGTGTGTGTGTGTTTGGGTACATGCATGTCCTAGTGTGCGCTCGTGCTTACTGTATATAGCATTGAAACAATTACGTTTTCATTTTACAAGGCCTTTTCCCATAAGGACTCTTTATGTTAGTGGAGAGCATGCTGAGAAGTCCTGCACTGACAAGGCCCCGCAGCCTGCCCAACCCTATGCTGTATCTTGCATAAAATTATCCAACAGAGCAAATTAAAAGGCTGAAGTAATCAGCAAAATTGACATTTAGCAGCACTATAAATTCCATTCCATTGCAGATTTCCTATCTTCTTTTATTTTCTCAATTGCCACGTGCTGTTTAAGGCAGCGGTCTGCATCCCTCTTAACCGCTTGAAGATTTGGGGAGTGTAAATTTGTCAGGATAAAACTTCAAAATCCCTGTTTCTAGCAAGTAATCGTTTTATAGAGTGGTCCATAAGCATCGTTAATTTGTGTTAAGTGCACCTTGTGGTACTGCGGAAAACATGGCGGCAGAACCTGATACAGAGAAGGCTCTCGAAGCTTTGTTAAATTTAGTTTTACAGGTGCACCTGGGAATTCTGAAAATGCACCTCCAAACCCATGGGTGAATATTGATATTGGAACATTCCAAAAGGAAAATCATGATATGAGTAATTCTGACCTGCGTGAATTATTGCCCAGATTCTTTGCAGAGAATTTGGTTGAATAATTTTTTATAATTTTAACAGGATCCTTCGCCCCTAAATTTTTTTACTTCGGGATTAAACTTTTCAACACATTAAAATTAAAATGGCAGTACGAATTATACTGCCAATACACTCGGTCGCATGAACCAAATATTCAACTATCAGATTCTAATCCACACTTTTTGAAATTCCTGTTGTGATGTCGCGTGTCTGGCTCCATCTTTTTTTTTGTTGCAGCCAACACATGGGTCCATTTAATTGAGGTTACATGGACGCCATAAATAGAGAACCACTTACAAATAAGGACGCTTTATGGGAACTTAAAGAGGATTAAACACTCGCTTTGAAGTGCAAAGCATACTGTGGTATGGACAGTAAAACCAGTGAAGTCAATGCATTAGAATAACATTTACGTTTCCATAAAACACCTAGGTTTGATGTTCAGCTTTATTGTCCTGGTAAAAGCAATAATTGGTTATTTTACAAAAGATTATATAGGCCAACATAAGAGTTTTACATACTGAAATGCACATTGTCAGCACATGTGTGTATCCTTTATGTGCATAAAACGGGACAAGGTGCGCTGAATCCGAAAGTAAACGCAGACTTTGATGGCCCATTGGCCATAGAACTGGAGAAATTCTCAGGCATTTCTGGGTATGGGAAGATAGTTAGTTTCCATTGGAATTTATTTCCATTTACCATTTAATGCCCCACGGATCAAATATTTGCCGCATTAGACAGGTTTATGGGCATGACGTAATATTCTGTTAATCTTCAATGAGGAGCAGAGTTGCCTTATATTATGTAACCAGACCCATAGCTGATTCCTGTCAACTTGGACTGGCAAACAGTCAAGGAACAGATTGAATCAGGTGAAGAAAGGTTATTTAACTGTCATAGAATGTTTGAAGATATGGATCTGAGAAGATAAAGACGAGAAATGCACCAGAACTCCAATGCCAGGATATTTGTCAACAGAGAATTCAGATATTTCTTGGAAGACAGTAATAAAAGCAAAAAAGTTGAATATGAATCTATTTTTGCTATAGGTATCCCCTCTTTGGTACAGGGCTATGTTTGAGTCTTTACCGTAAATAAGTAAGTGATAATCCATGATGACCCATGCAGTTATAGGAAAATAAACCATGATGGGAGGGCGGGATGCCGCCCCAAGGCAAAGCTGTCAGCCCTTTCCAGAAATGGTTTATTCTACTCTAACCACTCAGCTCTGAGACTTGTTTCACATGTATATATGTTCCATAACTTGACAGTCATTATCTTCCTGGAATAAATTGTGTGTTTGGAAGTGTGCGGTTTGATTTGGAACTGTGAGCAGGTCATTTTTGCTGGAACTTTGCTGGACATGCAGTTGTCTGGTAACAATGCAAACCGGTCGACGCTCATGTGAGCCGTTGTATAAGTTAGTGATAATCCACAACAAACCGTGCGGTTATGGGAAAATAAACCACAGGGCGTGAAGTGGCCCTGAGGCAAAGCCAGGGGGTCATCAACACTTCCAGAGTGATTTATTTTCTTTTAACTGCACAGCTCGAGGTGGATCACCATGCTTTTAAAACAGCTAAATGGTACAAAGACAAAAGCATTTTTTTTTAAATGTATTTGTTAAGAAATATTTCTTACACGTTTGAGGAATTATGTAGTTCCTTGATAACTGACTGATTATTAAACTCATTAATTTGTGACCATGTTTAAGGTAACAGCTTAACATATTAGTTAGTTACATATTAGTTTAAATTAAACTGCACCTTTAGATCTTGTGTGCAGATCTGGATGTCCCGTCTGCAGCAGCGTAGTTTGTACTTTTTTTAATGCACAGCTGTCGACCAATAAGAAATTGCCTGAAAAGACTGAAAAGGTATGGCTAAATTAATTGTAGAGCAAACAAGTGGTTAAATAAGCGGGTGCGACCCTATACAAAATATGTTTGCCACAATGAACACTATATAATAAGCATTATGGGATCTTGAAATTTTAAGAATATTTCATTAAAGTTTTTGCAGGTAAAGCTGCGCTGTACCCTCACAAAGTCATTCACGCAGTACTCCCCACCACCGGCCTATAAACAAGGGCACATAAACACGAACGCAGCACGGGACCTGCAGGGGGCATGTACCAGCCCCTCACGTTTTCCCGCAGCACCTTTTGGGGGCCACTTCTGTCCGAAACCTTCGCGGAGATAGGGCCCATCCATCATTCCTGGTCACATTAAATTTTTACTCTGGTTATCGAGTGCGGCCATTCAAACTTTTATCTAAAACCTTCTTTATCTTCTTTTCATTAAGTTCTCAAGCACTAATAGCCTCTGAGCTCCCCGGGTAAGGATGATGTTCTGAATAATGAAAGCTCATTATTTCTCCACAGAATGCTTGTTAATTCAAATGATGATATTAAAGCTATAGTAGCCTTTAGCAGTAGGGTGATTTCTAGCATACTTTATCATGTATCAATATATACTCTGTTTGTCAAAACTGCCCAGGGCTCGGGCTGACATTCTCTCCCGAGGAGTCTAGTGCTTCAAGAGGCTCTGAATACTCCGAGGTGACAACTGGCAGAGTTTGCGCCTCTAGGAAATAAAGAGACGGAACTTCAGGTTGCCCCTACCCCAGCATTGTACACATACACACACAGCTGCCGTCCACCACCCTGGCAGAGATTCACACAACGTGCACATGGTAACACAAATACACATGTGCAAGAAGAAGTGTGCTCTTTAGCCGTTTGTTCAATACATTTTTGATACGTTAAGTCATTCTGATCCTGTTTCCGTTCCCATGGGGGGTTAAGCATTTTTTTTTTTGTACAAAACAAATAAGGCTCAGTTTACTTATTTCATGATTCACAGCTTCTACATCAGAGCTGTGTTTGTTTGTGCTTCAAAAAACGAGTTTTGCCAAAATACCACGTGCAGCTCTGACCTTTCCTCTACAACGTATACATTTCTGAGCTAATATTATGGAACGTTTTCTCTCATGACAAAATGAGGTCTATCCTGCGTCAATGCTGAGTGGAGCAAAGTCATGCTATGTTTATTTGTCAAAATTTTGCGTGTCTTTGACAATGCATGACCTGGGGAGTTAGGCCAATGCATTGATTCGGCTCTTCTGAATGATCATTTATTAAAAAAATTTATGTTGAAAAGCCACGGATGTCCTGAAGCTTGACAGAGGTGACAAAGTTTCGATGGGTGTGCTGCCCACGCCTTGTTGACTGACGTTCACCCATCTCCCTTCCTCAGATGTCCCATGAAACGTCATTCCAGCAGAACGGGTTCTGAGCCGGGGGGTGCTCGCAGCTGTGGGAAGAGCAGGAAGAATAGACCCAGTCAGTGGCTCTGACCGGGCCGGGGGCCAGGGGAAACAACATTATCCCTTAGGGCCGTGCAGGACCAAGAAACAACCTGAGTGTGGGGTGCGGGGCAAGATGCTACTGCTCTAAATTCAAGCAGGGTGCCTCCATCTTGATGTCCATTTCCTGCAACAATGAAAAGAGCCTTGCCTTTGTACCTTCCACTTACTAAACATGTCACAAACACCGCCTGCTAGATCCAGTATTTTGTTCTTCCTCTGTGACTGGACTGACAAGCTCTGGATGTTTTGAATGCTCACTGTGACATGGTAGTGTGTGGTAGGTAGTTATGTTGAGAATATAAATACTGTACTGAACTATTTCAGAAGATGAATTCCCTTTGGAAACATTTGAAAAGAATCTGTGGCAAAAACAAAATACTGTAATATTAAATTTTCATTGTTTTCGATTCTAAAGTCAGGTTCAAATCTTTTTGACCTTTCAAATAATATCTGAAAAGATTTGAATAAAAAAGTTAATAGGAATTTCCTAAAATTTGAAATAGTAATTTGCTTAATAGTGATTGTGATTTATTTTTTTTATTATTAAAACTGCAGTCGTTATGAATATAATATTATTAGAAGTTAGCAGTGAACTAAAGATTTTTTTTCCCGTTTTTTCCAATATAAACAAACAGGCTTTGTCCTCATTTAATTTGACTGCCACTGTGTAGGTGGCTATTGTGGCACATTCCTGACGTAAATTGCAGAGAACTTTCTCTCACTCATTTCACTACAGTTTATTCAAAAAAAATTATTCTTCACCCCATCCTCTCGCCCCCCAAACACACACACACACACACACACACACACACACACATACACACATACACACACAATTCTCTGTAAATAAAGCACTGCGGTGGTGGTTGTTTTACCTGATATTGGATTTTGAGGACCCCCTGCAGGCATCTTCAATTGGCAGATACTGAATGCTATTCTGAGGGATCAATGGGAGAGGAAGAAGAAACGAACTGAAAAAAGAGAAGGACCCAAAAAAAAAAATTCCTGTTCCATCTCCCGTTTGTGAACCGCAAAAGTGTAAAGGCTCACCGCTAATCTGTTGTTATGATACAAACATCCTGTAATGTGTCCCATAAGCAAGTGGATTAGGTGAAAGAATTGTAATTTACATCAGCTCCACTTTTATGTGTCACTCATCTTAAAAGTTAATAGCATTTGGCAAAACAATAGGCGGTCGCATCGTTTCAATCTGGGGCGCCCAAATCCACAAGTGAGGTACCTCTGAATGGAGCAGATCTGGGGAAGACAATGGATGGTTTGTGGCGTTGTCATTGAGGTAATTAGCACTCTCCTTCCTATCTCCACGCCACACATGTCCGCCGTGGCTGTAGCTACACGCATCTATGTTCTTCTGTATCAGTGCACAGCATTGTCTGCTGAGGTTTCTCCGATAATCCTATATTACGCCTCCCTTTTTGTTTTAGTGGCATTTTAATCCAGTCCTCCAGTGACATGACCAGACAGTGTTTATTATTTTTTATTTGTGCATGCTAGTTTTATTTAGCTTTTTCTTCTACCTTTTTTGTCTGGGAAAAATGAAACCCACAAGGCTAAAATCTTGTTTACCATGCAAGGAACTTTTTTGCATTTTCTTGGAAGTGAGATCCCTGAATTGCACTCCACCTTCGAGGAAACTGGAGAATAGTCCTTTAAAGAATAAAACCAGGAATAATTCTTTGAAGGAAACTTTTGTTTCAGGCCTTTGGCAGAAAGCTAGCACCATGAGGAAAATCATTATTTCACAAAGCCTCAGTTCACAGCTATCTGTCTTAGCAGTGATATTAATTTGAAAAATAAATGAAAAGGTATTTTGGGTTCTTGTGTCCTATGAAGGTATTATAGTGTAATCATACTCCTTTCCAAAAGGAAACAACAAGTGCTCTTGAACAACGCTTACAAAAGCATTTGACAGAGCATTTTCAAACATTTGCACATTATTGTGAAAAACCTGGTCCTGTAAAATGTCAGTGTGTTGCACATTCCTGTGGAGAAAAGTTTTGAAAGCCTGTCGCATATTCAATGTATTGCCTTCTTTCTTCCTTGCTAGAATGAGTGGGTTCGGGGAAGGGAGGGGTGTTTAAGATAACATCCTCACACCTGGCTAATTTAACCATGTAAACGATGTCCTCAGTCGTCTCCACCCACGTTAATCATCACGGAGGGCCGTCTCAGGACATGGCTATACCTGAGAGGTCCAATTCGGAGAGATCCTTTTCCCTACCAGGAAACTTGATTCAGTTACTATTATGATTTTACGTTACATTCTCTGCCACTACTGTGGACCCCGGAACTAATAATATTCTCACTAGGTATTCCAAAAGAAGTGGAGTACTGAATAAGTAAAACTTCATTTCACCGCCTTGTTTCATTATTAATATATTAAGGCTCCATTTTTGATTAAGTTGCTCAAGTGCTCCTCCTGAGCAGATTTTGATTAACTTTTGCTGCTATGTCCCTCTCTCCGTGGGGAATTGAAATGGGGCTGAAAAGTGGGGGTGCAGTACCCGGCATCCAAGTGTTTCACACCTCTTGACAAGAGGTCTGAGGTGTAACCACAAAATGTGGGGTAGTCTCTTTTTTCCCCCCAGCATTCGACAAATTTTTAGCATCCTCACCGAAGCATCCCTGGTTTATTATCCATTCCGTGACATCACATTTTAAAGGCAGCTCTTGGCACTCTCCTGGCAAGCCATTATCCATTCACAGGGGGCAATGTCTCCTTTCCGCTCTCGTACGGGCGCATGGCCCCACGGGGTACTGGTAGGTACTGGCTCCCGGGGCGAGGCCGCTCAAGGTATCAAGACAGGTGCATCTGTTGCTCTCAGGTGCATTGACCCAGAGTGTGTTAAAGTGGGCTGGATAAGTGCTGCAGTCCTGCTCCGGAACCAACGGCAAGGAGGCGTACCGTACACATGAGCCACAGACATCTACACCAATCTTTATTTCGTGGTCACTGGCCCCACTTCTAACACAAACCGCCGAGGCTGTAATAACCAAATGGGTCACAGCATCAGAAGACATGTCAGTTAAGGACCTCTGCCCCCAAAGTGGCTCGTCACTGCTGTTTATTTTCACGAGCAGAGAGAATCCCACAACCCCACCACAAAAGCATACAATTTGAATAAAATATTACGCAGCTGCCGCAGCGCTCGACAGTCTCCCTAGTGGCTTTTGTTTGTTGACGCTAGAGCAGACGGCCACCAAAATCATGGTGTGGGCGACAGAGTGGCAGGAAACAGAGTGACAGGAAACAGAGTGGCGCAGTTGGTTTTGGAAAACCAGACGGTTGCCAGTTCAAACCCACCTGCTGTGATTCCCTTGAGATGGAATCTGACTCTAGTTGCCACAGCTAATATCTAGCAGTGTAGAAGGGGTGCAGTGCAAAACTTAAATAATTCTGAATGATAGTTTAGTAGGAGGTAAAGCTGCCTGGCTCTCACTGACAGCTCAGCATTTGAAATCTAGCTAGATAGATAGTTCACCCCGCTAGATAGAGAACCACTCTTTAAACCAAACCGAAGGCCCCCAATACCGCATCACCGGATCACATCAACAATTGGTTTCGACTGAAAATTTTAATTATAGAAGAATATCAGCATTTAGAGATTGATGAAAGCAAGGAAGAGCTCTTTCATTATTGGCAGAAAAAGAGTGGTCTTTCCCCGCGGCACCACTCTAAGCTGCCGTGTCAGACTTGCCTGGGTTGTGGTAGGATGGTGGTGGTAGTGGCAGTGGTCAGGGCTTGGAGGAAGGCAGGGGCAAACAAGATGCATTTGGAAATGTGGTGGCGTCGGACAGTGGGTAGGCCTCTCTATGGCCTAGAAGATTGTAAGTGTCAGTGTCAGTTGATTATATACTATTGTAGCTGTCAGAAGCTGTCACACTCATTTGCTAAAATGCGCCGCAGCATGCCATGTGGTAAAGGAAATATAATAGCACATTAGCCAGTGAAACCTCCAAGTACTTACTAGCCATGTCATGCCTGTTTTCACGTCTCACCATCCAAAAATTACTTTATTTAGTAAATAATTTCATTTTAAGAAAATAAAAATCAAAGCCTTTTGAAGATTATGGGAAAAGGTAAACCGGTCAATTATCATTAGTTAGCTGAGGCATGACTGAGCCTTGTTTTTCCTGTATGCGATCATCTTCTAAATAGTGATGCGTTCAAAAAGTACAGAAAGAAATGTGCATCAGAAATGTATGATCTGCACAAATCGATTACCATTCGTCCATTTTTTTCACTATGTCAATTAATACTACCTGTCACATGACCCAGGTATTATTAGCTATATTCATAATAAAAGGTGATTAATTCAAGCTGGTGCACACTGGCACTCATTTCCACCTCCTGTCAGAGACTTATATTTCATTTGGGTTAATTATTCTCTCTCCAAACTCTCTCAAATGCTATAATTTCTAGAATTGATGGTGTTCATGCATGCCTATGGTTCCACTAACGAGAATAAGAGGAAGTCAAAGTTGGGGCTTAGCCGGTGATGTCATCGACTGTACAGTCCATGTGGTGCTTCAGGGAAGGATTTGACCCCGTTTTATCCACACGTTCACTTATTTTTTAGGTATTTAGCAATTATAAAGTAAGTATGCGGCACGACCACCTCCACATAGCTTTGTTTTAAGTAGGGACAGGAAATGCGGTACTTAACCACTTAACATGATATAGAAATTTCTCATTCCGTAAATGTGCTATGTATCAGCATCAGAGCTGGAAGACTTACAAAAGATTGTATGTTTTCGAACTGGCTAGCTGTTTTTTGAAGAGTGCTTCTTTCCCTGTGCACAATTCTCTAACCGGTAGCGTGAACTGGCTTGTGTTACAACCTAATGAGGCAGCTATATACATTTCACTCACATCCAACTCAATTTCAGCAACACGTAACAGATAGTATTAGGCTACACCAGTTACATCTGAAAGCATGTTTGTGACAGCTGACCCGTGACAGACAAGAAACAACCAAGGTGACCTAACAATCGCAGGTGCTTTTTGCTTTAAAAAAAAAAAACGTGATGTAGGTTTCCATAATGATCTCTACTTCTTTCCAGACCCAAGTTTTATTTTGCTCCAAATTTGGCATTTATTTTATACTGTGTCTTGAAATTTTTGTTTAATTATAAAAACTCAGAATGAACCCTGGTGAACAAAACCAAACAGGTCCCAAACATTGTGACAGTGCAGTTACCTTTTGTCATTTACCTCTAACACACAGTCTCCCAAAAGAAAGATTTTAATCTTGCATATCGGCTTGAGTCTACCAGGGGAAAAGTTGTCACGGAGCGCTTCATATTTCTGTTGCCAGCAGTTATTTAACAGAAGCTATCCACACAGTGCCCTTAATTTAATGGAAAAGGTTACAGGCTGGATATCATCGTAACAGCTTCCATAAGAACGTGCATCACCCTGCTAGACGAGGTCCGCTCTACCTTAACATGGCGAACCACCCGTCCCCGGGTCTGCCTTTACAAGGTTCCGTTTCAGCAGCACCATGGTGGCAAGAGTGGGGACAGTCTCTGGCCCTGTTTAAAAAAGAAAAGAAAAACCTCTTCAGCTTTTCCCCGATTACATTAATAGGTCCGTTGACAGGGGCGAAACACTTTTTCAACATGTTTAGTGATTATCATCTGTTTAGTGGCTCTGTGTGCTGTGTAATAGACTGTCAGGAATGTCTGGACATCTCTCCCTTGGGGGGCTTCCCACTGTGGGAGTTACAAGGGGGATTTTCAAATGCAGTTTAATACTCTCTGCTATCTCGGCTGGGTCTTACTCTCGACGGACCAGAGTATGTCTTAAAAAGCGCATATCCTGGACAATGACAACGTGCAGGTGTTTACATATTCTTGATTCGCGTTTGTGTGGTTCTGAAAATGCCCTCGGATGGTATCCAGTTTTCTCCTTTGTCGAAAAAACCTGCGTTCTCCCCAACCACACAAACAGCCCTTTTCTTTAGACCTTTCTCCCAAATTATGGTTTTGACTGTTTGTATTAGTGAAAGGCGATCTCCAGGCTAATGAACAGAATAGGGCGAGATGAAAAAGCTACGTGACCGTGGCGTGATTTAGGGGCCGAGAGTCTGGGTTTTGTCCTATCAGGGCGAAAAATCAGCTCTACAGCCTTTGGGGTGCAGAGGCAGATCTCATTGTGTTTCCAGGCAGCGATTGCTTTCACCTGCAGGCCCTGGGGCTCCTGAGCAAGCACAGCTCCACACCGGCCAGACTCCCTGTCCCCTCTGTACGACTGCGCTGGATTTATATTAGCCCACCACGGCTGGTCAATGCAGAATATGGCCATTATGGCCACATCCATTCGTCCCGGTTTTACGGGTCGTACGAGTTTTTCATGCCCCGGGCGCGTGATGGTAAGTGTGCACATTTGTGTGTGCGTGCCTGTGCGTATGCGCATGTGTTTGTGTGTGTGTGTGTGTGTGTGTGTGTGTGTGTGTGTGTGTGCACCAAAGGTCGCATTTTGTTGATCTTCCAGGAGGCTGGGGAA
>JAOVYW010000001.1:3912689-3923012 GCA_025775045.1 Hiodon tergisus
TGTGTGTGTGTGTGTGTGTGTGTGTGTGTATGTGTGTGTGTGTGTGTGTGTGTGTGTGTGTGTGTGTGTGTGTGTGTCTTTACTTTATCTCCAGCGCACCCCCAGCATGCATTTCTGTTTAACTCAAACAAGAATAATAAATGGAAATAAATACATTTAAGCAGAGATTTATATTTTTGATTGCCTTTGTTGTTTTTGTCATTTGTTGTAGCTTTTTGTTGTTTATAATGTTGTTCTACAAGGCTGATCTACCAATTTGGACTTTTTTGCAAAAATAATTTCAGCCCTTGATCACGATAAAATATTTTAGAAGCATTGGTGTGTTGACACCTCAGATATGCCTAGTGGTGCAAAAGCAAGGTCAATACACGGCAGACAATCACGCCATCTATAAATAGACAACAAACAAAATCGTTCCACAACAGCATGAACAACAACCCTCTCCTGCTCAAATACCCCTTGGAGAGTACCCTTTACTTTTTTATAAAAAAGGGTGTTGGGAGAAGACGAGGACACGGGATAGCTCCTCTAGAGGAAACTGTGTTGTGCTGATCGATGTGCAGTACATACGTCAAAAGGAAAGGAGCTGCTGAGACAAACGCAAGTTTTTTTTGCAGTTGTTTGTGCCATTAAATGCAGGAGCCGCAGACACCTGAGCAGGATGCGTGATTTAATTAGGGAGGGGAGTTACATTTTAAATAGAATGGGGGAGAGTTCCAAGTAGTGTAAAATCAGAGGGTTCCAAGTACTGTTCCCGCATGTTGTTCAGTGTTGGGTGAATGGCTAGCTTTTGTGAAGAGTCTCTGCAGGTATCTGGTAATTGTACGAATTGATGAAAAATGTTTATTATTGTAAGACCAGTCTCCAAACAAACATTGCATGTCCATTGAGGCAACCAGTGGAAGTCATCATTCTTAGGATGATGTTAGAAAAACACCCAAGGTGAGCGCTCTCCAATAGCTGACGGCGTATAGCCGCTATTTTTGTTGCTGTTATTGTTGTTGCCGCTGCTGTTGTTGCTACGGTTATTTGTGAGCCACTTCATCCGTACATGTTGGAAAGAAGTAAAACCAGCCAGCCACACCCGTAAGCCACCATGGTAGCTCACTCTCACCATAGCCATTGCCTCATCGTATGCAGGGCTTTCTATGGGGATGGGTGCATTGCATGGGCATTAAAGAATGGCCTGTGGGGGACCTGACCGAGCCCAGCCTCGTTACAGAAGGAGTCACAGCTAGCTCTTTGTCCTTCCAAAAGGGCGACAACAAAGGGAGGCATGAACTCTGGTGACAGGTTGGCTTTGGGTGGAGGTGCTCCTTCACCATACCTGTCGCGGAGCTCAAAGGCCTTTTTGATGCACTTAAGTGGGATGAGGCTGAGATTTACAAAGCATGGGCTGGCGAAATTAGCCATGCAACATTTCAACTCAAGTTGCTTCTTTTGTTTTTTCGGGATATCTAAATATCCCAAAGACAGACGTTTAGGCAAGGCATAAGACTCTAGTTTGACCTGACAGATGAGCATCTTTGTTCTCAAAGGAAATTTAGCTTTAAGACTAGGCCTATCCCTTGGCTTCAGGAAGTGATAGGTACCAATCTCGGCCAGCAGGCAGACTATCAAACCCTGTGGATGATGCCCGACTGAAAGATGGTCGACTGGCTCTGTCAAAATTGGGGAGCAAAATGGGCGAACCCGGACAAGCAGCTGAAGAGCACTCGGACATCTGCCGAATAATTGTAATGAGGTCAGCATCTGACAAACGCATGATAAATGGTCGCTTGATCCCACTTCCTCTGGTCAAGTGATGTGTCGGTGGTTTGTTGGAGTTGACGCGTGATGCCGTACTGGAATCCAGACAGCCATTCTTAACAATTATAATAAGGTTCACCGGTGAGGTGTGTGGCAACGTCAAAAGGTTGTCGTGGGAAGGTGCTCCCGATACTGAAGGATCTGAAACCAAGCACTCCTATTCCGCGGACCACCTCGATGAATCTTTTTTCATCTAGGCGTGCCAAGCTGTGCCAGGGAATTCATCTGATGTAATTACAACCTACATCTAGTCCTGGACGGAGAGCTAGGCCAACTACAAATAAGCCATAATAAAGACGACCTTTTCTTAATTGCCGTGTATGTGCAGGTTAAGATTGGACGGGAATGACAGTAATTAGACTCACACAAGTAAAATGCTTTTTAAAACAGCAGGTGTTTCAAGGTTTTAACTGGCTAAAAATGTGCTTGGGCATGCTTCGCTGAAGATGACAGGAGAGCATATTTTCGGGGTGGTTTAGAAAAGGATTTGAGAGTTTTAAAACTGCTTTAATCTCCAAAATGCAGGGGGAGGGAAGGGTTGTGCACTTCTCCCATAGCGACCAAAGGTAGATTGTTTCCTGTGTCACTGTGCGTTCAAGAGACTATGGTCAATATCCAATACAAGAAGGTGACTTTCCCAAATTCAGCATACCATTTTTATGACTGTATACAATTTCAGATAAGTTACATAAGTTATAGTCAAACACAGCCCTGCCTGACATACATTGTATGTTGTCTTGTTGCCAGTCACATTTATGATAATCTCCTGGAGCCTTTTAGCTAGCTGGTCAGAATGTTTTTATTTATTTTGTATTCTTTCATGGGTTGAGTTGTTAAGTTGTTAAGTTGAGGAATTCATCGTAATACAGATTTTTACAGTCTTTTGTGAGTAATATCCATTTATAAATGATTAATAATTCATAACAGGTTATAAAGAAACTGTCTTTTTTTGTCTAATCCTTGCAGTTGATTTTGAGTGTAATACCTCTTTCAATACCTTATTTCAGTGCTTAATTCTGTGCAAATAAACAGTTTTGTGTACAACCAGTTGTTCCTTGGCACAGATGCATGAATTATTGTGCAAGTTTTCTTATTCAGAGATAATAATAATGTTCTTCCAACCTATATCCTGCCTCATAAATGTGAAGCTTGTGGCTCATGATGCGGCTGACAGAGGTTGCTGGTCACATGAGAGGAAGAAACCCATGACAACCTCCCTGTCTGAGGGAACTAGCAACTCATTGTTGGGGTTCGACAGCAGATCCGACGTCCAGCTGCTTTAGCGCACCCTGCAGACACTCGGTCCATTGTTCTTCGGATGTCATAACCAGATGTGCCCTGGAACTTATTCCATGGCTGGGCCTGTGTCAGGCCGACCCTTACGTCCCCACAGTTGAGTTGGGCCTGTCTTGATGGGCACATCATTCACACTTTGATTGATGGCCCACCACATAAGTTCTTAATGAGGGATCATTCAAGTGAGTTTGTGTGTATGGATCAGTCATTTTGGTACTGGGCAACTGTTTAGTGTGCGTGGATGACATTCAACCTGGCACTCACACGGGCTGAGACCAATTGGTTGTGAGGTTTATCTCTGCATCGGGGCATTTCTAAGGGGCGATTCCTGGTTTGCTTGTTTATTTCAACGTCACAGCACAATGTCAATGCACACCATCCACGCTGCTTTGTCGTCGATCATTTACTGTGTTGCTGTCACCATTGCTGTGGTGCTGAACAAGTGTGGTTTTTACAAATGTTATAACAACAACATTAAATATGAAAAGCAAAGGGCATCTTAGATTGGCGTGTTTCATAAACATGGAAGGAGAAAAAACAGTAGTGGGCCGCTTTCGTGAGTCGTGTAGGCTTTGGGATAATTAAATCCGGAGCCACAGCTCAGGAACAGATGCCACACTTGCGCATCAATAAATGTTTATAAGTAACTTATTTAGGGCTTCCATGAAGGGAAATGGCATGACTTTAAGCACAAGCGCCTGGGGCCATTGCTTGTTCTTTGTCTTGTCATCCTAAATCTCTGGGTCTATTCAATGCTACTGAACTGCACAACAGAAGGACCAAAAAAATCATGCTATACGGACTTCTACCTCATTATGTTTGATATTTTCTCTTAAAGCAGTACCGCATTGACTAAGCAGTTATATACTTGAATCGCACAAATTGTAATAACACATAAATATCATAAGTAATACAAACGTTATATATACTGAATCTCACACTATAAATAAAGGTTGATATGCCCTTTCATTTAATTTCTCAGCACTTTAAAAGTATTATATATAGTATAAGTATTATATATATATAGTTTTATGTTTTAATTATATAGGGTTATTGGCCTTTCCAACCAAACGCTGATGTTTAGGGATTGATTGTCGATTAGAATTTGATTTATTTTGACATTTTTTTACATAAAATTTTACTCTTAAGCTGATTTAGAAGGGGTAATCTGAAGGGACTCTGCTTTTAAAGTGCATTATTTCCATGCATCTTCTTCCTCCTTAAACACAGTTCCAAACTGGCGGCACGTCTACAACCCAGGATTGCACTGCTTAATTCTCAAAGCTATTACGATTTCGCTGTAGGGCTCTGAAATGTGGGCGAGCGCAGAAGGATTTCCACTTGCTTTCATTGCAAGAAAGTTATTAGACATGAACATATCAAACAGGTCACTGAGTAAGGGCTGAGGAATTGGTGCGGTTTACACAAAACACTACAAGTGATTAGTTGGTAGTTTGCTCCGCTAGTAAATCTTACCTCCTACTCCATTATTATTGTTTATAATTTAAGATTACAACATAGATAACAACCGTAGAGTCAAACCCCATCTCCCCCTTATAACAGTGATGAAACATGACAGCATGACAAAAATTCTGTTTAAGAAAGAGATTTCTATCATATTGGGGGTGGATCCAGAGCATGGAGAATGTTTTCAGCTTTATTTACACTATTCTTTGGATGCACATGGATGTCTCGGATGTGTTTCTTCACCAAGACAGCTGGCAATCCACCTGCGGAGGTAAAACTGTGGAAGTAAAACAGGCTGTTCTTGGCCAACAAAAATATATTTGTTGTTATAGAACAACATGATGCTGTTTGCTCTATCATTTTATCAATCTGCTCAAATGTGCTCATAGTTTGCACCAATTCTTGAAATATCTGTGAACTAATATGGTCCAAACAGTGTTTGTACAATGTGTCCACTTGCCCAAGCTTTGGGATCTCCGATTTTCAGAAGAAGCAAAGTTGTTTATGAATTTAAGTCCATTCAAATGTAGTAAACAGGCAATAAAATCATCAACTGTCTTCTTTATACAAGGAAACCAAAAAAAACCGCCAGCCTATAATTTGCATTTCTGCGACACCTATGGTAAAAACCATTTTAAAAACACAATGTTTGAAGAATGAACTCCCTCAAACTTGTGAAAACGTAGTTTTGAAACCATTTAATTAATTCAGCTTTAGTAAATAAGTAGATACATAAGGTTTAATTCTTCAAACAAGCTCAAGTCCAATGAATAGGTGAATAGGTGAATATTGAAATGGTGCCTTCTCTGAGGCAAATAAGAAGACCTGTCCGGGTGTGTTTGTTATTCACCTCAGGCAGTGAGGTAAAAATTTTTTTGATATTATGAAAACTAAGGAGAAAGCCACTGTATTTTGTGGTCCTCAAAATCCCAGTTCCATTTTTGTTGATTCATTTGAGGGTGTACCTTTTCCCTTCTTCCTGTGTAAAATCTACCTTTTCCTTTCTTTTCCCCTGAAATTGATTCCTGCTTGTTTGATTTGGCAGTAATAAGATCAGCAGAAGGATTACATTTCAATGGCATAATACCCTCATCCTCAGGCAAATGATTTGTCCAAACTTAATAATAAAATACTTAGGATGTATTGTCAGATGTAAACAGTAGTTCTAATAAAATGGTGCCTGGGGTAAGAGTTCTCTCTAAGTTGTAAAACCCTATTTGTGTTGGCCTGTACATTCTGGTTTCCAAACCATTATGATAATATATATCCTATTTAGTCTGACAAAAAGTCAAAATAAATGCTGTACTCTAAAAGGGTAAGCTCTGAATGCAGCTTGTTTACTCCCCAGAGGGACAGACAAAACACAAATAAAGCCTTCTAACAAAACGTGGGCAAATTAACTGTTGCCGTTACAACTCTTTTTGCTTCAGTCTGTCATGACGATGGCAAAGGAAACGGTTCTCCAAGGCTTAGAAAACACTTTGCTTGTGATTCAGGGTGCACAGAGTACCTACTTTGCTTTCCCGGGCACACTGGATGGAGTAGTGAGTTACATTCGCATGCAGAACTTCACGTGTAATGTTACCAAACCCGCTCTGTCATTGTGGTACAATTACCCTGACCACTTTATCCTAAACCTGTCCTAAATTTCAGTCCAAAAATTCATCCATCCTATATTAGATCTCACTCCCTCCCAAGCAATAAATAATTCCGTTCCATGGCTACAAAATCACAAAAATCTCCAAATCTTGGATAGTATGAAAAAAAGCTTCACTTTTGTAACTATGATTTATGACAAAGTTGAATTGTACCGTCTGAAGTCATATTTTGGGCTTGATATTCTGTGGGAGCAGCAGTGTAAAGTCATGCGCCAGGGGCTGTAGCCATCTGAGATCCTTGTGAGTGGCTTTTCACAACCACCTGCTGTAAAAGCTGAACATTCTGTCATCTGTTCATTCGGAACCAAAGCAGAAAAGTGAAAAACAACAGTTCATTCAGTAAGTCCGTTCCAAAGTTACACACTGCAGTTGGTCATCTGCCGTTGGTTACACAGAACCGCCACAAAACTGCACTGACCCGACATAATTCAAAACCAAACAATTGCACAAATTAAATCACTTTGTCAGTCTTAGTAATTTTATTATAATGCCACCCTTTCGAGATGGAAATAGCTAATCTAACACAAAAATACTAAGAAGCAATAAATAAACTCCAAGTGCCATTGGTCATTGGTGCACAGCCCCTTCACTGAAAAAGGAGCATGGTGGATTAGTGCAAGGTAACTGTTGAAACACCTGTTTGCCATGAGTGAGAACTGGGCCTTAATCGTCAGTCATAAATCACTTAGCCGATTGTCCTGTCATCAGACTGGGGGACCACATTTTTTGTTTATCCAAATTAACTGAGCAAGTTCCAATTATTTTGACGTGGAATTTCAATTAACTATTATCACAATAAACACCTCATCAATTTTCACTTTTGTGTACACGGAAATGTGGATCAGTGCCAAAAGGAATTGTGCCGAACCACTGTCTCCTTTTATTTCTGTGTGCTCTGCGTTCACGTTAACAGGATAAAATATTTTTACACTAAGATTTAATCACGCTGGAGAAACTGAAATTAAAAATCTGAATTTAACTCCTGCCTGCCCTCTCGACAGCCGGTAAAGCAGAGCACTCTTAAGAGTAGAAAGGCTTCCTTCTTTTGAATGTGTTGATCGGCCCCAAGTTAACAAAGGGGAGAAATAAAGAAAAGAGCATTCCCTGACAAGCTGATTTTCTTTTTTTAAAGAGTCAGACACCAGGAAGGTTGGAGGAAACACCTTGAAGTAGCTTAGTCCAGGAAGAAGGGAACGGGTGGCCCGTGACACTATCGGAGGTGAATGGAGGATTCTGATGAACTGGATGCGCCGAGCGAGGGCTTTTGTGTTGGTCCAAGCCTTTCCGCAGCTGCTGACTGCTATTAGCGACATCAAGGGTTAAAAACATTGCATCTTTGCATTCTCCATCAAGATAATGGGGAGAGTCTCTGATAAAAAGCCACCATGTGCCAATGGAGCGCCTACAATTAACAGATTAGGGTGATAAAGAGGCTGCATAGCCGGGAGGCAGGCAATCGCAAAGGCTGCAACCCCCCCACACACACACACACCAACCCCAACCCCCACCAACACCCTCACCACCACCCCCAGGGCATGATGGGCAGGAGTGGGCTGTGCCGCTGATGAGGGGGCCAGATAATCTTCCCTCTCCCCTCGCCCCCTCTCTCCCACACCCCGTGCCCTGGAGCACCTCAGCAAATACCTGTTCAATATTCCAGCAGAGCGGGACCGGTGCGTGGCACGTCTGCAGAGAGGAGATACAAAGGCGGCTGAGACAAAAACCGGAACATCTGCTAAAGCGATTGCGAGTAAATATGTTTGACAATTATTGTTTACAGTGACAGTGGTAACAGTTCACAAAATCAAACCACATTTATATTTGCTATGAAGCAGATGGGCCTACAGCTATCCATTACAAACCTGTCAAGGGCTTAATTTAGGAGTTACTTTTATGTCTTTGCTCCGCAATTTGTATTAATTGCTATTTGGGCTAATGATTGTCATTATTTAATAAGGGGAGAAATCCGCTGCATTCACCTCATTGTCCTTTTTTGTTACCTTTTTTTCTTTTCTTTCAAGTTTGCTGAGATCAAAAAGTTGAACTACAACCAAGCTTTGTGGGTTCTTTCATGAACCTGATTACATGCACCGGCCATATTTCACATCAATACATATTTTGTAGTGCAAAAATAAATTAATATTTAAATATTGGTGAATTTTTCTCCCATACACTGGAGAACAGTGTTTCCTTTATTTTACTTAACAAATGGATTGAGGATGATTATCATCCAGCATCAGCCTCTCTGCAATGAGGGCTAGTTTCAACAATCTTGGCAAAAGATTGGCAAAGACAATCAAAACCCATGCAAAACCCACCTCTTGGAATACGCATACAAGGACACTTGGTTTACTGAAATATCAGTGAAGTAACAGTTGATACGAGTGAAGTAACAGGGCAATTTTCGCCCTGTTTACTTCCGCTAAGGTGTAAATGGTGAATAACCCGTTACCTATCGTTATTCCTTCACTGCTTTAAAGCACAGTATATCTAATGCATTGAATCAAATGTGTTAAGTAATAATTAACCCCGGCCCCCGCTGTTCTAATTGCAGCTTAATAGAGGCCATATGATTCTATGATAAATACAGAGCAAAGTGGAGCCGTTTGATTTGTAAGCACAGAACGGGCACAATACAAACAGAAGTAACCAACTCTTAATTATCAATGAGGTTTTGCAACACATTCAGTACCCTAGGGCGGTGTTGCATTGCAATAGTAATAGGCTCTTTTAATGGAACTTGTGTTAAACACAGCGCCTGCGTTCTTTCCCACCAGCTCGGGCTGAAATGTTCATTTAGGTGATTATAAAACTGTTCATTTTCCTGTTCCTCTATTTGTGTCCACAACAGGGGATAAAAGTCTTTGCACTGCCTCAGACATGACAGCAAGGGAATGTGACAGACAATGTTTGCTAGTGTATTATCAAATTGAATTATGCATAAAACATTAACTTTTTTTTATTATAAAGGATGATCTCTTCTGTTATTTAAAATCTTTACAACCCTTTGGAGTATTTTTGAGTTGAATGGTTACTACATTACAGTTAACTGCATTCATTCTAAAATAACTTGAACACGGGAAAACGTTCAATATATGTGGAACGGCTCAGCTATATGTTGAAGGGACAGGGTGTTGTGGTGCTATATCAAGAAGTAGCAGAGTTTCTATAGTTACTGGATCAGAAGTCCTCACTCTTTTTCTGTCATACCCCCATTATCAAAAGTGACATAAGATCTTCTATGGTACTATGCTAAAACCAAAATGCAGTATAGCTGTCGCTGAACAGTGAAAGGGGTACACCACTGTTTCTGGGTGGATTACATGGCATCAATCATGTCTCTCATTGTGGCTAATCTGCGCATAAATCCTCCTCTGATTTAAAGTTATGATGATGAAGGTATTCAAGTGAACTGTGGAGAGGTACGCGTCATGCATGTGCTCACTGTTTACAAACTTCTGGGCTCTTCCTATGGATATCCAATCAAAGGTCAGTCCAAAATCATTCAAGCCTTTGACTTTCTCATTTTAAATTATAACTTTTAAAAGGGACACCTGGTTGTATAATAGTAAGTTTATTATTATCACCACCCATTCATCACCAATTCGCTGATGCCGTTTGCACACGTTGAATACTTTTATACCAGTAGGTATTCAGCAATGGATGCAATTCAGGTTGAGCAACATACTCAAGTGTGTGGAGATTTGAATCCACAACCTTTCAGTTGCAAGGCTGAAACCACCTGGCCACACTTTATTTACTTTTTATAAATTGGTAAAAGGATGCAAAGTAACTGCATAAAAGAAAACTAGCCAACTCTTAGTACAAAACCAAACATGTTTAATGTTTCGTTCAGACTTGAATTAAAACAACTGCTTTAAACACTATTTGGAACAATCTGTCTTTTTGATGTTCCACTGGAATAATTGAAATACCTCCTGAGTCAATTTTATAGACGTTGAGGATCATTCTAGGAGGCTGTTACGGAACATCCTGACTGACTTCCAGAACAGACAATAAATATGTGTGTGTGTGTGTGTGTGTGTGTGTGTGTGTGTGTGTGTGTGTGTGTGTGTGTGTGTGTGTGTGTGTG
>JAOVYW010000001.1:3930704-3944714 GCA_025775045.1 Hiodon tergisus
TCAACTGTAGGTTGAAAGTTTATTATACTTAAGGGAAACCGCGAGTTCTAACTGCTTATTGCACGAGGCAATCGTCAAGGGAGAATTAAACCCAATTACGTTAACTGTGCTGAATAAAATACTGTCAATCGCCCGATGTATCAACCACTGAATAAAAACAAAATATATGTAAATAAAATCGACATGAAGCGTATCAAATATTTATTTTTCTGGGCAACAAATGACTATAATACATTGACAGGCAAGGGAACTATTGCCAGCACAGGTCTTTACAAACAGCCAAAACCTCCTCCAGTCCATACATAGGACAAAAAAGATACCAGATGGTCCCAAATGTTTAAAACTTCGCCAAACAAGAAAAAAAGAGTTTCAAAAGACAATATCAATTTATTGCTTTTATGTTGCTTCAAGGGAAGAACAAGAGGTGAAACGTATTCTGAATGGCACAACGCAGGGTTTTAAATTAAAAGAAAACAAAAAAAAACCCACTAAACACCTCAGTTTCTCGGCAGGGTCCCGCATTTGCTCCATTCATTTAAAAAAGGTAATAGGAATGGCATATAGAGACAATGGAAGTTCATTCGTATTAGATGTGTTCATTTGCTTCAGTGTCGTTTCAGCATGCTACAAGAGGGCTGAATGAAAGTATCCCAGAGGGGGGAAAAAACACCCTATCTTCAGTTTTTTTTTTTTTTTTTTAAGAACCATATAACCACATAAAGAACTAACCGATTAATTAGCCCACTAAAACAGGAGGCACCAGATAAATAAAAAAAAAGGTTTCATCAGACTCACCATATTTACAATTCCCATTAAATTACACATAAATTAATATATACATACATGAACACTGATTCCCTTATATAAACGTGAATCGTGTTAAAATTCAAAGTTCAAGTTGGTCGCTTGGGGTGAAAGTCTACAACATGGAAAGTCAAGACATGGAACTCTGATTTTATTTCAAGTTTATTATTCACAATACTGATAAAAATGCATCCTCTTTAACTTGCTTTTTTCATATGGCTACAATCGTAAATTGGGATAAGCGTTGCTGAATTTCAGTCCGCTGAAAATGCAGCTCATTAGAGGAGTGTGTACATATGAAGTCCTCAATGAGGCAGAATTGCCTTTCCGCTCAGAAATGGCTCCTTGGCTCTTTTCAATATAATCTTTTTTTAACTGAAGGAGAATACACTGCTTCCCGTGAATCCAAAGATGAATTGTGGTAAAAACATCTGCAAAATCGCGAAATTATGAATTGGCACGCATTTTTCCTGACCAATAGTATTTATATGTATTTATAATATTTATATTTGGCGAAGTCGAAATCACTTTCTGTGCTTCTCGTCTTTATCTCCGTTTTTAGTGCCGTTGTCTGAGTGGCTGTTCGGGTTATTGTTGAGATACATTTTGTCCATGGCTTTAATGGCCTCAGTGAGATAGTTCTGTAGCGCAGTTAGGGCGGCGCACATAGCTGGGGTTCCGAATCCATGCGAAATGAGACTGAAGTGGGTCAAACAACTTTGAATCCCTGGCTCAAGAATAGGTTGTGGTCGAGAATTCCCCAAGGGTGTGCGATCCTGGGAAAGCAGGTCTGTGAATTCTTTGCAGATTTGTCTAAAAGAAAGACAACACATTTGTAAGGTGTCGAAGTGAGGTCAATAGTTACAAAGATACAAAGAGTCATTTTTACACCGAACGTTTCGGTTAAGCAACAATCCTGAGAAAGCGTTAAGTTAAAAGATAATGCGAAAGGGGCGGTGTTAAAAGTATTTTAAGTACAGTAAACGTTTAAACAATATTGTTTTCAATGGGACGTACCCCACCACTCACATAAGTGGATGTCCAAAGGACGCAATAGTCTACAATAGATTAATTTTAAAAAAACGTATTCATAAATAAAGGCAAAGGAAAGCTCAGTCACTGCGTAATTAAGATTCAGGAGGAACATGTTTGCTACTGTTTATTTAGCTGCATGTTGTCCTCATGTGACTCATTTTAAGACAGCGTGGAGGTAATCGTTGCTTTTTGGAGTTTTTTATTTGTTGCGGGAAAACAACAATTTTCCTGTTAAATATTAAGTGAAATAATGATATGGAACATAATATATTACGGCTGACGTACGCATGTAGTTGGCGTTTCATACATAGAAACATTCGTTACATCATTCTTCACAGCATTGCCACAATAAATGTTGTTGCTGTAAACAATTCAATTCGGTTGAAAAAGATTCAAAATTGATCAATAAGACTTACTTCGTTGCCAATAACATGTTTTTTCTTTGGACTTGTTCGTTTGGATCAGAGTGCTGGCGGTTTACGTATTCGGCTATTGCCTTGGCTGGAAATTCTGTCTCGCACACGTAACCAAAATCTCTGGCAAGATGCACTGCTTCCCCTAAGAAGAAGAAAAGTTCTGAATATATAATATATTGCTCCAAATTACCGACATCAAATATAGGCCAATTAACACTTCCACTTAACACATTATCCATCTAATTAACGTACTCGGTCAAAGAAAAGCCATGCGCTTTAATATATTAATTTCGACAGCAATAGTATTGTGGTAACTCCGTCTTTTACAGCAATAGGGTGAGTGTGATGTTTTAAATACATTCCTTACAAGTCGTTTCATAAGAGTGGCAATTTCGAGAACTAATAACTTCATATTGGGTCTTTATTTAAACAGGAATTCAATACGAATAATATAAACTCGTCGGAAGTCCTCTAGATTTCACAACATGTAGGGATACATTTAAACCGACTACATATAAACCTAGTTCATACATGATTTAACCAGGAGAATTGTAGGGTCATTCCAATGAAGTCTGTCTTTTGGTCGTTGGTTTTAATTTCCTGAAACAGTTGAGTTTTACTACGGGGCTTCCTGCCATAAGCTTCGGCTCCGGAAGAACGCATGCGCCAATTAGGGCATCAAAGCTTAAGTCTAGTAAACTCGTTTCCATAAAATGGAGCGGATCATAAACAATAACAGCACTCCAGAAACACAGCGTCCCTTCGCTAAATAACTGTCTTCATTTCCCTTTTTATTAAATAAACAAATCATACATTCCTGTGAGCTCATTTACATATAGTGCAGCATTTTAGAGAAGCACAATGCATACAGCATTCAGTCTTCTATAGCAATGATTAACAGGAATCAATGAACCGTCCTAGGCTTTCACCTTTAAAACCACAGCTCACCAAATGCCACCGCACGCAATAGCAATGTTCAATTTGCAAGCAAAATGGATTCAGCATTAAAGGCGTCTGTAAAGCGTTACATAGGTCATTTATTTATTTATTTATTTTAAAGAGTTGTATTCTTTCCTTCGGTCCTGAAAACGAATCCATAAATGATGATGACGGGAACTATAACAATAATTATATTCTGGTTATTGAGAATATAACAGGCCACACTTCCTAGTACATTTATTTCTTTATCACTTTTCAAATCCAAACGCTGAAAGCCGCACATAAAACCATATTTTCCAGGCGTACAATTCGCTATGCAGAACTGTATAAGAAACTATTTATCGTAATTTAATTGGCTCAAATCATGTTCATTAAAACACCGTCAGATGAAGCAAATGTTACAAAAAAAATGCACATGCATTTTTTTTTTGTTAATTGTTATAAGCGAGAAGCCAGAGTTTGTACTAATATCAAATGCGCGGCGTGTAAGATCTTAGAACAACTTAAGAAGTCCCAAAACAGGATTTTGGCACTAACATTATTTACAGTGTTACTCACCCTCCACAAGTGACGTCAATAACGTAACATTCGCTGCCTTGCGTCTACCCGCTGGTAGGTTTAATCCGATTTTATCCAATTTTTCCCTTAAAGACCTTCCTCCGTTCTTGGATTTGGCTCTGTGACAAAAATAATAATAATAAATTCAAAATATTACTGGACGTTCTTAAGCTTAAAATCAAGTATTAAATACAACATGATTAACGTCTTAGTTTATACTTAATAGAAATAGAATTAAAACACATCAAACGCCTAAAAATATTAAACGTTATTTATGTATTTATTTATTTAACATAGCCTACATCTCAATACATGTCAAAATATTTTTGTATAATCCGAAAACGTAACATGGTTTTGGTACTCTACAGTATTGTTCTTCGGTTTATAACTATCTTGCTTGGTTGTTTACCAGTTTGCCTTTGTTATTGTGTTAAAATGATTTAATATGGTAAATTGTTAACACTTTGGTCCCTGAATCCGATGATCCAAATTTTTATCTCGGTGGTCCCTCATCCTTTTGCCGGTATCTGGTGTGCCACTATCTGTCTCAATGCGGTTTGATGGATGTTTTATTTTAATTCCAGGTAGGACATTACCATTGGTAAAAACTGATAGGATGGTTTCCAAGGGAAGTAGGCATTATATATAATCTCACATAAAATGTATTCATCAGATGGTTCGGGGCCTTTAAACATCTTATAAAAATCAAGCCAATCAAAAATTCAGGTTCGTAGCAATCGCAAATTTACAACCATAATCTTGCGTGATCTTTTGGCATGGTTTCTAATGTAGGAATCCTGATTTTGTCACTAATATGTCATCTTGAACACAACTGGAGCAATGAAATTAATATAGTAATTGGAATTGGTATAATACTAGTGGCTGCTAACTAATTATTTTATTTCGCCAAAGTTACACAGAGATTAACTCGCGAAATTAATAATAACAAAAACGTCTGTCTCACCTCCTCAACACCCCGCCCAGCAAAGAGGCATTGAGGCACTCAGGCGGAGAGAGGCGTCTCTGCACTTCCGCCACCGTGACCTTGTACTTTGACGTTGAGCTGAGAAGAGACAGGCGACCCGGAACAGAACAGAATACTTCGTTGGGGTTTACCACCCCACCGAAAAGACCGTCCTTATTAATGGGGATTGAAGAGATGGCATTGCTGTTGTGTTTGGACACAGAGACAGGACCTAAAAGAATAAATAATGTAGTTATTCAGCGACCTTGAATCAAATATATTTAATTAAATAAAAGGTACACACGTTTGGCTGTTTAGTGTATATATATATATATATATATATATATATATATATTGCACAGCGCTCAAAACTAAGAAGTTAAGTGTACCTTAGAACATAACAGAGCAATTCTATTTCGCAATAAATGTAACATCTTACCTCACTACCCGTTTTGATAATTCCTGAAAAGCCAGGTTAAAAACGACTTTTTTCTCATGCATTATATGTTTAGGGAATCAAGTTATACGTGGTGTATTAATATATTATAACTGTCAGACCTCGATTGGGGATTCATCCAAACATACATACACCCAGTGTCTAAACAACTCCCAGTAAAGCTGCATAAATCTGGGCCTTTACAATTTCGTGTAAATATCTAAATTCCAACATTTAAAAGAACATTACAAACATGCAAAATCACTTTAGTGACCTTTAAGGTCGTTATATTATCCCCTTTTCTGAGTAACCGGAGACAAAGGGACTAACACGTTTGGATAGATCATTTGTGACATTAATAGCTCAGGGGAGGCTAATAGAGACAATATGAGTTAAACGAACTCTCGAGATTACTAATGTAAGAGCCAATTATAGTGGTGATGTGGAGAGAGCATCTCCTAAGATTTGTCTTCTGAATATATAATCTACCTCGACAAAAGCTCCACGTGGCGACAAAAAAGTAATGTAAAACCGGACCATAAAATACTCGCAGTGAGTTGATGAATAAACAATTAACACTCGCGGCCACTCGTACAATTCTATAAAACAGAGAAACCAATACGCAAATACAGCTGAAACAGATTTCTAATTCCTAAAACATTAATTGAAAATCTTAACATTTGATTAACAAAAATCTTACTAAAAATATCTGAATATGCTCATCGTTAACAACGGTTGTCACAGTGGGTTACTTGAAAGACAAGCAAGCCAAGACGGAACGAAGTCAATCCACCCCCAGCTACATTTCTAGTGAGTCTCTTTGCATGATACCACTTGCAAATGACTACTCTAAATAAAGGTGTTTACAAAAAAAAACTTTTTTTTTTATTATTCGATAATATTGTAATATTGGATCAAGTCGTTATAACGAAACCATTTCCATAGTTTTTGTTGTATTCATAATAATCAAGGCTTCACAAAAATGCATTGCCAGATGACGTACAGGGAAGTTAAAGTTGGGGAAACACGCTGTGTTTATAGCTTACCTTTCTTAATTACAGTCTGATCTGGGATGTGTATGCCCTGCTCTTCGACATGCTATAACGAAAAATACAAAATAAAAATGAAAAAAACAAATCACGCAGTCAAAAGTGAAGTGGAGCAGCAGTTGTAATCAATAGTATTTGTTTGAGCAGCCCTGTTAACGGCCTAATATTTAGGCAATGTATTAAATGTATGGGTTATATTCATATTTTTTCTACAGCCTAGTGAACCGTGTTTGCTAGACGTAGTAGTTTCTTTTGCCTTTTAACAATCAACATATATACATTTTTAACTTCAACCAGGATAGTACATTTTAATATATGTTACAGTTTTATTTAAATATACTGACAATATTATCTAGATCCTATCCAATGCATTCGCATCGCATTAAAAATAATTTTTCAAAGTAATTTTTATTTTCACCAGTTCTAAGAATTAGCGAGCAATGATAAACGTACATCCCATCCATTTTGCGCATTTTGTCTGGGCGCATAGATTGGACTTTTTTAGTTAATCACCGCTTACGTCTTGTCTTTTTTAGTTCGCATGCCGCTTTCTGAATATGCACAACAAATCGATGCTCTCGGAGGGGGTAGAAATTACGTCCAAAATGACACGAAAAAAAACTCAATATACTATTAATTTATTAATTTACTTAATCATTTCTTAAGTAGATACGTATAAGTAGGCTATAAGAGAAATGCGCAATATTGTTTTTTTTGTGTAGTTTCAGACACCCGCATTGTTTCTTTATTAAAAAATCACGGTTAATTCCCACGAATTCAATAATATTTAATATAACATTTTGGGCAAGAAACGTTAAAACAAAATTGACAGTTTAACATGTATTTCTTCAATATTACTAGGCTATTACTACTAAATGAATAAATACTAAATTGATAAATGAAAGTAACATAACAAGATAATAATATATTCATATATTAATTTATAATAATACTTATTATTATTATTGTTGTTCTTGTTGTTGTTATTATTATTATTGTTGTTGTTCTTGTTGTGGTTTTTGTTTTAGTTGTTACTATCCATTATTATTAAAAAATAAATTGTAGACTCTTACCTGTACATCTTCTAAAGAATGAGGTATTCCATGGATAGGGATAGAATCTGTGAGTCCCGAATCGATTCCGTGACCTGACGGGAGAAGGACTTCTCTCCGGTACTCCCTACACAGCTGATGGGACAGACCGCGATGCTGATGCAGCAAACTGCTTTCCTGGCTCTGCCTTTGTCCCGGCCATCCCGGGTGTTGTGGTTGTGGTTGAGCGTGAAGAGGGTTGAGGGAATAGGGGTCGTTGACGTGCGAGTAAGGGTCCTGAGACTGAGGATAGATGGGCTGGTAAGGTGGAGGGAAGTAAGGCGGCTGAAAATCGGAGTTCGGGGTGTGGGAAAGCGGTGGGGCGCTGGTGTAAGGAGACTGACCCACACTCCCCAGCTGAGGCAACCTGGCTGTCCCATTGCTGGTACTGTCGTGACGATCCTAAAAGAAATGGAAATATTCTAAATAAATTGCGTTCTTGTTCTCTGAAGTATTTTTTTTCTTGTTGAAATTGTATAGCTAACTTCATGAAACTAGAAAATACATGTTTGAGAATCCTAAGAAACATAATTATCTGTATTTTGGGAGCAAAGTAGGTTATTGTTAAACTAAAATCAGCAATGAGCGTAACATAATTAAAACTCCTTTGCTTAATTTCTTCGACAATGAAGAACAGACAATAAAAACGCTACATTTTATGCAATGACAACGAAAGACGAAGATATTGTAGTCGATGGTAATGGAGAACAGTAAAGTCATATGGACGCATTTTATACGGGAAATTCGACAATTAAAATCAAGGGGGAAAATAAAAATGTTAAGCTTTTAAAGGCATAATGGCAAAATAATGTGGCGGCCCAGTGAATTAACAGAATTTACGCTTCAGGTATACGTTGTCGGTGTTGCCAAAAAATAACCTGTGTTTAAATACTTAAATAAGATAAAATAACACACTTTCAACTCTTTCCTTAATTCAAACCTACGTATAATACAACTCACCATCGCGGAAAAACTGTGCACTAACATCTGTGAAGCTTTTCAAATTTCAAATTGCAAGATTAAAAAAAAACCGTTGATAAAACAACGAAAATATATAATAGGAAACAAAACCACCCAGGACAACACTACTGCGAGATCACAGCGCCAATGTTCAAATATGCACCGCCGAGGCACGGTAATCCATCAGAATTTGGTTAAATTCCTGCTGCGCTTCATTTGATTTTAAAATGCAGTATTTTTTTTGGCATATTATTGTTTAAAGTTTCTTATATCCTTCTTCTGTCTTCTTGCTCTACCACTGAGCTGTTGCCTCGCTTGAGCTCATATTAGCACAGACCTGCTTCTTCTGTAGGACTCCTAATACCAGATATTCATGACTATTAATATTACAAGAATACTTAATAAGGGAAGAATGGTCGGAAATCGAGCGTGAAGCGAGGAAGCAACTCAAGGCAGAGTCTCTACTAAATGACGTCCATTGAATGAAGAATCAGTGTATCTAATCAGAGATGGAGAGAGAAAGAGGGAGTGAGGGAGAGAGAGAGGGGGAGACAAAAAAGAGGGACATTCTCTTGCGTCAGACGAATCAGAAAGAAGGGGGAACATTTTAAAAGGTTTGAGGCCAAGCAAAAGTGAAAGAAAGATAGAACTGAAAGAGTAAACAAGGAAAGGAACCACATAGAAGGGAAACAGTGAGCACTTCTGATTCGTATGAAAATCCAGTGAATGTTAAAGGTATTTTTGTTGGCATATTTTTTTACCGTTTAGACAGCAGTTGTTTGTGGACTCTGTCCCTTTGTTTTTCAATTCAACTTCAATCGTTTTTTGATCTATCGTCCTCTGTGTCACTCCAGCGGACCACGAGTACTCGACTTTAAAGCACGAAAATAAGCCCGAAAATAGATTCAGAATTGTTCATTAGTATAAGAACTCGACGTCCATATTCTTCGCAACTGAGTAACACGCGGATATTTAGAAGGTTTTTTAAAATGCAGTCCAGTTATTCCAATGTCTCGTTTAATAGAAAATAATCCGTATCGAAAGCTTATTTCAACATAAGCGAAAATGTATATTCGTAGAAAAAGGATTCAAAATGCCAAAAATCACACACGTGAAGAAAAATCGAGCATTTTTCGGGTTCGCGACTCGTCTTTCCTCTATAGTCGGGTGCAAACTAGTTTTACTGGCAATACAACTAAAACAACACCAGAATTTTATTCTAAACTCTCTATAATTATGGGACGGTGGGTTATAATAAAATAATTATTATTTGTGGACTAGATCATTCTTAATTGTGAAGTACATGAAACAGTTAATTACACTAGTAACTTGAAATAAAAATAAAAATACAAATTAAACATTGCCTACCCTTTTGGTTGTTTGTTGTGACTTAAATTTCTACACAGATCTTTTTGAAGAAATTGCACAGTGATTTTGCTTTTGGGCGTGATGGTGTTTTTGCACTCACCATTTATTAAAATGACAATTTTCGGGATAGTAACATATTTGCAAATAATTTCAATAAAACCCGTGTATGTTAACATTTTACAGTTAAAAAAAACCCCAATCTTCTCGAACACTACATGATCAGTCCTACCACAATAATGAATTATTGTAAATTAATTATGTGTTTATGTTACATTTCGGAATACAACCCTCAAACTTATTTGGGATGATAATAAGTGTTCGTGCTCGTGTCATGTACATCTTATATTGAACAAAATATCGGGTAGTCCCAAACATGCGGAAAGTATTCTGCATAATAAATATTTTATTGCAAACAATATTTTTCATTTACGTTATTTTAAGAATAGAAAGCCAGAACATTCTTATAATTGAAAACAAAATGTGTCTATTTAAGAGGTTACAAAAAATCATCTTCTTACCTCGCAGTCTTCGTATTTAATATTATCAGTTAATTTCCAAAGCATTTTCATAGGTTGTAGTGAGTATTGAGAATGTGGTTTTCCTTGTTTTATTGAGTGAATTCTGCTATAGCTGCTACTATTTCTGTTTGGGTCGCTGTCAGCGCTCAGAGATCTCCCTCTAATGGTGGAAGTAAAAGCTCTTGTTCGGTAGTGTAATAACATTCTTACTCCCTCATTAGCATATCAACTGCAGCTTGATTTCCATCAAACCAACACCAATGGGCACAGGTAAAAAGCCATACTTTTGTGGATAGCAAGTCCTCCCTCAAAAGCAGTCACCTTTCCAGCATCGATAAACGTGAATGTACTTAAGCGCGGAGCAAATACTCATTCATTTTAGTACAATGGGCCTTTCAAGTGCACACGTTAAAAACGTTTAAATTATTTCATTGTGATTTTAAAGCAAATAAACAACAAATAATAATCAGAAATGTATAGCATAGTTGAAAACAACAATGCACTTCAATGGTTAATAAATGAAAGGGGTGTCTGTCTGATTAAAACAACTATCTCTTAATTTTATTACCAAACTAAAGTGATAAATAGTTTATCATATATGTCGCACAAAAGGAAAGGGTCTAGTAAGAAGATCCTATATTCAGATGAACATACTAAATTCGTAAATGGTAATTAATTTTTTGCAGCGCGCTTTGATATTAAAATATTTTCGTATAAATATTTTCGTCGTAAAAAGTTGTTTTAAACATATTTAGGTTTTGAGAGTTTAAAGAAACTCTACCAGTGATATGCTAAAGCCAGTGTTTTAGTTAACTAGTGGATATGCAGGTCCATTGACAAGACGTAAGTCTACGTTTTAGAAATGTAAATAACAAAACAACATAGACATTTAATTTGAATGAGGAGCTGTATTGGCGACGTACAGCCCGAGTTGTCTACTGCAGCGAGCACCCCAGGTTGCAGGTCAGGAAACAGGTCGCCAACTCCTAGGCGTTGGCCTCCGTTAATCTATATTACTATTTTTGATGACGGGAACTTCAAAACCAGTTGTCATTAATTAGAGTAGGGAGGAGTCTAACTTGACCATGCATTTTTATTTACAATCTCACTGAAAAAATAATAATAATTTAAAAAAAACTCATAATGTAGGGAAAAAACCCCGAAAAGTCGCATTTAAATAGGATAGGTATTTTATATTTAAATTACTATTCAATTTTAATGTATTTATCATTCAGAAAAATATAGTAAGAAATAAGAAATTAAAGGTTAAAATCATTCAACTTTTTTAACAATTTGAAATAATGTTGCTTTGTTTCTTCTGTTATCTTATTTCAATATTTTATGCCAACGTGTTTATATTTTTATTATGGAGATATAGTGAGAAACCCATCAATAACTGCGGTTTGTTTGTCATACCTGTGAGACACGGACTACATCCTGAGGAGCACCTACAAGCACAGCAAATATATGTTCTACAGATCAGTGTGTCCACTATGCATGGCAACATGAAGAGTGAATAAACTATATTTCCAACTGTTTCAAAACCAAAATAAAACGGAATTCTACGAGCACATTCAAGTCTGTAGGTGCGGGGCTTGAAGCGACATGTCAATTGAAGAGAGAATGTGATCGTCATATATACTGTGCAAAATGCAGTTTGTTAAGATTATCTCGCACTTCTCGCCATCGGTAAAAAAAAAAAAAAATACTTGACACTAAAGCCGGAAACTTGTTTCTGAGAAACTTTTTTACTCATTAAATACTATGACAGTTGATTATTTATTACTAGCACTGTATAATTTACTATTATAAATATTGAAAAGTAACTCAACGTGTGAGATATGAGATGCAAAACTATTAAATAAAATAAATAACTTACATTAACCAAAGGGTAGTGGACAAAACAGAGGGTTGCCTGAACGTGTTTTTTTTTCTGTCAGTTGTTAGTTCCTCTTTATGTTTATATGCTCGAATATATGTTCGGTTCTTAGTGCACCAGTGTACCATTACAATACACCCAATACAATATTTATTTAAATTAAACCGCACATACCTGCCAATTCTCCATTTTGCCCATTAGAGACATTATTTTTCTTCTTCCTCTCTATGGCGGCTTACACAGTTTTATCTCATTGAACCTCTGATCTCAAAGCCATTTTTTGTATTACCTGAATAGGATCATCACCTGTGACTCCTCAAGGCGCATGCGCACTAGGCCGAGCTCGAAAGCTTAATTCAGGAGTACCTTCAAAATAATAATTTTGCATCGAGTTATTTTCTGCTCTTCATATTCACCGTTCAATTGAATCAATAGTTACATTTGGTCTTCTCAGAAGAACTGACCTTTTTTTTTCGAGCATCGAGAAACTAGTGGGATATTTAGTCAGTGATTTAAAAAAAAATCGTGTTAATTACCCAGGTCATGGGTTTGTAGGCCTACTTCACGATTTCTCTGTTGTGTAGCATGTGTGACTTGTGTCATCGATTTATTTATCAACTATATTGGATTTTACGTCCTTGAAATTGATGCCCCCATCACCACCACCAATAATTTAACAAATAAAAAATGTTTAACTCCAATTATGTTTTTATTATGGCGTTTCAAGCTTGACTTCAACTAATTTGCCTACTTGAAAATTGTATCGTAAATAAATCCAAATCTTTCATTTATTGTCCACGATCAGGTGTGTTGAATGTAGTGGGACAAGTCGTAGTAAGTTAATCATGCATTTGTTATGACGGAATGTTTTCTTTCATAAAAAAAACTTTCATAAAGTCATAAAATTGCAACTTAGGTAGGCAACGCATTTCAGGCAGTTAAGTAGCACTCATTTTAAACATCTACATTATTTAAACGCTACTGAAAGACACGGGAATTTCTCAAAAGTGCTTTTTTTATGGGAAAAACATTCACAATCTAATTCAAACATTAATGTTAGTATATGTATTCTGTTCATCTGTAGTTTTTTCAAAGGCAGACAAGCTATTAATCATCATTGCCGAATAAGTCAGGGTAACATACTCCAAAAAGAAAATATTAAGTAATTATTATCAATTCTTAATTAACAACCATCTTATTAATTATTAATATGTTTAGTTGCTTTTACACTTCATAAATGTGTTGCAGCTCTGCAACATAATTCTTTTTTGAAATCAGCATATTTTTGTGTTGGCTTCTTAAAAAGTCTGATCGCCTGTGTAATAACTAATGAGAGATTGGGAAATACTCAGACCATCTGCTTCATTGAAATTTTAATCTATAGTAACAAACAGTCGTTGAATACTTAAAAATCTTTAAAAGGGAACGCATATTATATAGTATATATACTGTTGCTTTATTTGACGATCTTTGACTGATTCAAATTAAAATACGGCCTTCATATTTTTCGTCTTCCGTGCTGTGGCCTATATGACATGTTTGCAGTATTTCTACTCTTACTCTTACTTTGTGTATGTTGAGTATTTCTGGAAATAGTTTCCAGGAGACAAATGTGAATGGATATGGTGGGGTGAGACAAAAGACGTTTTCCCGAACATATTTACATTTATATTTGGTGGTCACCAAAATACAAATGGGCTATAGCATAATTTAAATATTAATTATTATGTAATATATATTGAAAATATACAGCAGTATATCCAGCATCCACTCTTTTAACAAAGTACTGCAAAACTCACTGTTTGCTATGCGTAATTATTACATAGGGCATGCACAAAAGTGGCCTGAGGAGTTATTTCCTGTTTATATTACGATCTGATATAACGCATTTTGACCTATGTCCGTATATTGTGTGTTAATCTTTGAAAAGCCTGTCACTTGTATATTCTAACTAAAATATATTTAGTTAGAACTAAAAACGACTAAAAAAAAC
>JAOVYW010000001.1:3944814-3956450 GCA_025775045.1 Hiodon tergisus
TAATCTTTGAAAAGCCTGTCACTTGTATATTCTAACTAAAATATATTTAGTTAGAACTAAAAACGACTAAAAAAAACGTTCGTTTTAACACTGAACTGAGCTGAACACATCTGTGAGTCTATATGACATTGTGACAAACAGGGACCGTTTAAGTAGTCTTTTTTGGAGCATCTGAGCTTTCATCAGTATATCAGTATGCTAATATACTAAGCACGTACCTATGCTTAAGTGAAGTTGCAAAGTGGAATTGAGGATTCACTCTTATATACGAATAATATGTTTGCACTCTAGCGCCCTCATCCTTTGAGAAAAATAATAAACTGGACTAGTTTCACAGACAGATTCTACGGTGATGATAACGGATACTGCACTGATACCGATAGTGAACTCTACAAATGGCATAGGTTGTTAGATATATTAAATGAATATGGCAAGGGCATGGTATCAAGGTTTGATAAGAACCTTACTTGGAATTTAACGTACTTTTAAATTACACTTTAATTATTCAATGTCAGGTCTTTGCTGTGCCCCAAATGTTATAGAAATTAAAGTCTCGTATGTTTTAGAGCGGACGTATTTTATGAAAGGTCGGCTCACTGAGGTTATAATTAGTAAAGGAAAACTGTAATGCCCGGTAAACTGTGGTAACTATTATAATGTGCGTATATTCCTGTGAGCTCAATTACATGATTAAACCTACGGATTTTGTCGCAGAAATTACCGTTGAAAGTTAAGCAAGAAGTTAAGCACAGAAGTTAAGTAAATCCCATCAATGTCTTCCATAACTAAGTTTTGGTCGCTTAAACTAACATTAATGTCAAATAAATTAATATCCTCAGCACATAAAAAAAACATCGTTATAGTAGGAATACAATTGTGAAATTCCGCTATCGAGTATAATTAGGTTAAAAGTAAATCGGAATTCATTGTTAATGCGCTTCATGGCATAGACGAACCTGAAAATGAAGCATTTTTTATCCTCTGGCACCATCAAGTGGTGACAACCGCTACATTACTGTTACGAATAGATTACTCATTGAGTTGTGATTAAACAAGATGCACAACAAATTATTTCAAATAATTAATTTGTCTTGGTTTTCTTGGCATGCCATATTTACAAATGTTGCAAATCTGTGGCCAAAAGTGCACACTCGACATCTGATGTGAAATAATGAGATTAGAAAAAGAAAACCAAGTACTCTCACAGAAACAAAAGAATACTGACAACCTGCAGATACGTGCTTTGTGTGCACTAGCAAAGCAACCAATTTTTAAAGATTGGGTTGCCTACCCAGTCAGAGCCGGTCCTGACCTCCCTGGAGCCCTAAGTAAAATTCTACTAAGGGGCCCTCCTACCTGACCTGTGAGCCATGTAAACCATGACACGAGGGGGAGGTGGGGCCCTTGCGTAATTTGCAGGGCCCTACGCAACTTGCGTAGTGAGCGTATAGGGCCACCCAGCTCTGTAGCCAGTGGAAGTGCAAGGAGATGGGTACTCTATACAATCCAGCCTTTTGCAGCGCCAGGGAACTCAAAGGCTCCTCAATCAAGGGGCTGATGGTAGCAAATACTGGGAGAGTCTTTGTTTTTTGCCTTTTCAGTGTGACCAGGCTCAGGCTTCCATAAGATGAAAGCCCAGGAAATGAACACACTGACCAAGAATGTTTCTCATGAGTCCATTCACCTCGACTGTTTTTGTATGCATCCATTTTTAATGGCTGACGATCTCATGTACATATTGAGGACAATGGTTCTCCTGAGAAACCTACCTTTGTATTAGATGCAGAAGAGAAGAACATATTCAGAGGTAAGCTACTTTGGTTTCCCATAGGGTCTGCATGTCAATATTTATTCCATTCTTTATTTTATTAAAGGAATTCATATTCAGAAATCATTTAACTGTACAAAGCCCTGCCAACTGATTTGTGCCATTGCAGTAAAACAGCAATATTATAAAATAGCAATTATCACAATTGATAGGGGAAATTGCAGGATCTAATTTGTGAGAGAATAGTCTGTCTACCAGGGGTGGATCATGTTTGTTGTTGCGGTTTTGGAGCAGCATCTAAATAGTGTCAAATAATTCCCCATGTTTTAAAAAGCATTTTATACAAGCAAGGTCATGTACACTCAGTGGCCATTATTTTAGGTACATCCCCACGTTCACGAAATGAATCGTTCCAATCGAAAGTGTGTCACATGGCAATGTCTTGCTATATAAAGCTGGCAGACAGGTTACTGTCCGACTGAACATTAGAATGGGCAAAAAGAATTACCTAAGTGACACTGAGCTTGGTATGATCATTGATTCAAAGAGTGCCGATTCCGGTTTCTCAGAAACATCTTGGGCTTTTCGCATATAACAGTGGTAATGGCTTACTGTAAATGGTCTGACAAACGTAAAACATCCAGTCAGCAGCATTACAGAAAACTGCTTTTTGATGAGAGAGGACGAAGGAGTGTGGCAAGAATCGTGCAAACTAGCAGGCGGGCAGCAAACAGTCAAATAACGGCACAGTAACACATTAGTGTGGAGACCGGTATCTCAGAATGCACAACTTGTCGGTCCTTGTCACGGATGGGCTATAGCAGCAGACAACCACACCAACACCAGCTAAAAACAAGAATAAGCGGCTCTAGTGGGCATATGATCACCAACTCTGGACAATACAGTGGAAAAACATTGCCTGGTCCAACAGATTCCGGTTACTGTTGCATCATGCCAATGACGTAGTCAAGATTTGGCGTAAGCCGCTTGAGTCCATGGACCTATCCTGCCGGGTGTCAATGGTGCAGGATGGTTGCAGTGTTGTAATGGTATGGGTAATAATTTTCATGCACAGTAGGTCCCTTAATACCAATTGAGCAATGGTTGAACGCCACAGCATTTCTGAACATTGTCCCAGACCAGGCACATCCCTCCATGGCTATCCTTCCAGCAGGATAATGCACCATGTCACTAAGCACATGTTGTCCTAGAATGGTTCCAATGAACATGACAGCCGGTTCAGTTTACTTGAGCATCATTCACAGTCCCCAGGCCTCAACTTCAATAAAGATTCAACAGCCTCAATAAAAACTCTTCGTGCAAATGCACACTTTATATTTTAAACGGTTCATTTTATTTTCTGTTGAAACAAGTTCTCTTTTTACAAAAGAAATACAGAAAATGTTGTAATCAAAGTAATTGCCACCTACTATTAAATACAACTGTAAAGAAAGCTAAGTATAAATTATATAAAAAGAGAACTGTCAATGCAGGGATGAATGTAAAGAAAAACACCCCGAAACACACTGGTGTTTCAAAACTTACAATACTGTAAAACAAAATAACACAAATACGTTTCTCAAAGCTTTTTATTACTAGGTCAGATGTTTATATACAGGGGTGTCTTAGAAGTGCTCTAAGGAATGAAAAAATGAAACTGTTTTTATCAAAACATCTTGTAGCACAAAAGGCAAAATCGTTTTTTACCAGAATTTACAACAAGGTTGTCTCTAGCAGCACACAATTGCAATTACTCACAAGTGGCAAATTATTTGCCAGAAAAATGAGCATGTTAATGTGCTCGTGGGTGAGACGGTTTCGTCTTTGAAAGTTTTCGTTCTTTCAAACACCTCCTACATTTTGGATATCCACCTATCCACCGATATGTTGCTACTTGGGCAGTACTGTAATTACATCTTCCGAGAACTCGCACCGCAGGAAAGTTAGCTTCTTCCGGTAAATGCAAAAATAGTTTATATTGTTTTTAAAGCACCCAATTAAGGTGTTGTTTTGAAGTCTCAAAAAAAAGGACAGACTGAAAATATATATCACGAAAAAAAAGACTGGATCGAAAAAATACGATATATCGATATATATATATTTTTTTTTTTTTTTTTTACCGCGATATTAGGTATCATACTTTTTGTATCATGATATTTCGATATACGGAAATACCGCGGAACAAAAACGTAAACCGTATGACAAGGTTCGATTATGTTTGAATTTAGTCTCGTGGGATAACCTTCCTAGTTTAGCGTACTTGGCAACGAGTCCACAAATCCGAACGCCTGTAGGTCACACGTGCCTGGTTTTAATGAGATGGACGAGGAAAATAGTCCGGCGTTGATGCTTTGCGACTGTATGCCGTTCACAGATAAGGTAACGCTATAGGAGGCAATATTATCTGTTAGTACGTATCAGTATTAAAAAACAAAACACGGTTTTTACATATTTATCTTCGCAGTACACATTAGGATCAGGATTGGGCGTTATCCCACTCCGTGGTAACTTTCAGTTGTTCCCTTGTATATTGCGTTTTATTTAAATCGTATTCGGTGAAGTGAAGCCAGGGGACACTTAGGTGAGATAATTATATTGCTTAATAGTTCTATGATAGTTCAATTACTGGCGCGGTTTTTTACAATGATGATTTAAACTTATCTGTACTTTCCTGCCAACATTTATTTTGTAAGTTTAGAAACAAATGACACAAGACCATTGTTATTGGAAATATCTGACCGTTATTACCAGCAACACCAATGTCCACCGTAACGCTATAGTACAATTTCATACGAAATACTGTTTGTGCAGTGCAGTGCAGTCCAATCCCATGCTACGGTCATTATTAGTGATGCTAATGTTTTTCTAGTGAATCCCTTCAGTGGGTGAAAACGAATTCGTTTCGTTATTTAGAACACCAGTATTACTACTCTTACTTGTACACGCGTATGCCTGACTAGAAATTTAGTTCTTAAGTTGGCTTGCTTCCCTTTCGTGCCATTAACTTTACAAAATGCAATGAATATATTTTCTTTGCGCAATTTTGTGCTACATTACGACAAGGACTGCTGCACTGACCCCAACTAAGCATTATGGTTGATGGGACACGCCATTTTTTGTTACATAGTCGTAGAAATAAAAATGTTTACATTTCTGTGCAATATAAGGACAATTTCACAACGTGTGCTTAACTGCTAGGATTTACTGTGACATTCTAATGCTATGTGGATTTAAAGTATCTGATGTTGAGTCCCAGTTTAGACAAAAATTACGTACTGATATCATATCATGGTTTTTCTCTACAGTATGAAATGTTAACATTTAAAGTTTTTACTGGCAACAAAAAGGCAAAAATTGATTCTTTCTAAATTATTTACAGGTTTTCACAATGTCGGTTGACTGGTTTGGGTATAGCTATGCAGCCATTGTTGCATCTGGGGGAGTCATGGGTTATGTCAAAGCAGGTATGTGACATGAAATTGTATTTGTTGATTTTGAAACTGAAAGACAGAAACTTCAAATGTGCATAGAATAGAAAATGGATAATAATGCATTTGGTTTATTTCCAAGTATTTATGTTCTACCTATAACCACATGACGTCTTGTGATTTTGTTGTATTGGTTTTGTAAGAGATTCCTTTTCAGATGTCCTTCATCTTAGATAGTTTAACTTCCTCCCAGGCAGTGTGCCCTCCTTGGCTGCAGGGCTGCTCTTTGGAGGCCTGGCTGGATTTGGTGCTTACCAGATTTCTCAGAATCCAAAGAACGTTTGGGTTTCTCTAGGTAGGTGGAATTGTGCCCATACTTATTTTACTTTGTGATATAAACTAACCCATCTATACTTACAAATAATTTATATAGAATGAATTTAGCTGTAAAGGTTGGGTCAAGTTTAGAATTGTATAATTCACTCTGTATCGCTCTGGATAAAAGTGTCTGCTTAGCAAATTACTAGTAGTGGTATTTAATACCAATAATATCAGTCAAATACAGAATGTAAGTCTAGAAAAATAAATATTACCGTCAAAATTATCAGACGCCAGTCAGACCATTACAAGTCTGACTGCTGTATCGTTAGTGCTATGTAAAGGGGTTTGAAAAGCATTTTAGGGATTGTCGAGGAGAGGCTGTTTAGCAAGGAGCGGCACATTTGCAGTGGGCTTGAAATGAGTCTGGTTCTTTCGTCCTTACATTAGAATGCATGCAGTTAGTGTACACCTTGAAATTACCCATTCACTTCATACTGCCTTGCATTTTATTTGTTGCCTTTTTTTCTAACAGCTACCTCTGGGACCTTGGCCAGTATCATGGGAATGAGATTTATTAAAAGCAAGAAGTTAATGCCCGCTGGACTCATTGCTGGGGCAAGGTAATCGAAAATCTTACATTGTTCATTTGAGTACAGAGGACAGTTAAAAAAAAAACTAAGGGTTTGTTTGAAATTTTAAAAGTTTTTTTTCAAACATAGTTTGAAATGTTAAAATTTGTTATATGTTGTGAACGCTTTACCTTTTTAAAAAGAAAAATCAGTTGTGCCAAAACAGATCTCAAATGCCAGGATAAAGATAAAGTATTACCAGTACTAACTAAAATTATTGTAATAGTTTTTATTTGTGATTTAATGATGTATAATCCAGTCATGTGAAATGTAATCCTGCTGTTCCTAATAATTTGATCCTTTTTTACAGTATTCTTATGGTGGGAAAGATCGGTGTGGGCATGTTGCAGAAACCCCATGAACCATAATGGACATTTCATAAAGCCTTCCTCAAGCTGTAGTGTGAAATCATGTTTTGTTTTTGTCTTGATTCCTTCTGATCGACACTGAAACTACTCGTCCTGTATACAAACCATGGATCCTATTATATATATATATATATATATATATTTTAAAACAATATGCATTTATACAACTTATCGTAAATTAAAAATCATATAATTGTATGAAGTATGGTCATTTCTTGGGTTTTATGGTTGCTGTTGACACTCATTCATGAGTTAAACCAGTCTAGATGTATGCTGACTGCAGATGCATCCTTACCCTCAATCCCAATGTAACTTTTGAAACACAAGACCATCATTGGATATATCTGATTCCTATAACCTACAACAACAATGTCCATCGTTGCTAAACAAACAAGATGCCGATTACAATGTAAAGCTGCTCCTGGAGTTCAACAGGGTCACTGGGCCTCAACAATGCACACTGCCTATGTGGGAGTTAACCCATGAAACAAGAGTAAAAATCTTAGATTACACATTGCCTGTTGGTGTATGTGTTTTGCTGTCCAGTCTGTTCTCCTGTACATTGATTCAATGTGATGTACTCGAGACATTCCAAAATTGGTTCTACGTCTCCTATAGTTTGGTCCTGGTATCCTTACCCTTCCTCACCACATTGACGATATGTAGCCCCCTCCCCCTTTGGTTTGGTATTGTCTACACAATACCCATATACTTTTAATTTGACATACCTGCAGAACTATACTTTTTGTTCTACGCTTTTACTGTTGACTGTAAAATTTGATATAACCAACGGTTGCACTGATAAACAGGTGGTCACTGGTGCTCGAGCTCTGATAAGGATGTATGCAACTGCCCCTCCAAAATGCAATGCAATGCAATTTTCAGGACTAAGTCAGTGGTCTTGGTTCAAAACTGAAAGCTATTCCTTCTTGAATGGTATTTATACATGGGAATTATCTGTATATAGTTTTGTCACCCAGAATACAAAAAATCATAACTCATTAGAAAGAGTGCCATAAATGCAGAAAGGGTTGTAGCATTTTGTTTTGCTTTGTGACGTCGCTGGTATGTGGCAGTTTTTCACCTCTTTACATTGTTTTGTCCTTTTCCTTAATGAGAACAAGTTATCATTTGTTCTTGTAACGTGTTTTATCTGAATAACCTCACTTTGCACCGTCTGTATGCTTGTAATGAACTCAATGTTTAACGGGCTAAAGTTATTCTTAAATCCCAAGGCTTTAAAGTGATGGACTGGATTATTTGATTGTCTCGTTTTTACATTTCAATTTCAAAGGGATAAGGTAACGTGAAAAGATTGATCGTTTCAAATATAGTTCACCAGTAGATGGCGGAATACTACCGAGTTTTAATGTCCGGTATGCGGTGCATTATTATATCTGAAACAACATGGAAGAAAGCTTGCTGTGAATCCTGCAGTTATTTTGCCGGTTTACTCAATAACATGTATAATGTATATAAGATATTTATTGCTGCAGACATAATTTCAGGCAGCATAATATACAGTTTTTCCCCCCAGTACATTTTGTTATTTGACTTTAAAAAATGTTTATTTAAACAAGTAAAATATTCAGCTCTGTATACGTTTGTTTCAAGAGTTAACATTAATCTTAGACAATTTTAATATTGTGTAAATATTAAGCCATACCCCATAGGGTAATTTACAAATTGTATAGACAACAAACTTTAATTAGGATTAAGGATGAAAACCGGCAGTCACGGCAACCTCGAAGGAACTTGTACCTCCGAGATAAACCCTTTCATGGCGGTCTGGCGAAGCTGCAGCTAAAATATGCAGTTGCCTTCGTGGATCATGCTGGATAGTTGTCCATGTCATCACGTCTTGGTCTGAAACCGTCTTGCTTGGTCTGCCTGCATGAAAATCAGATTACCTGGTGTTATGGTATCGTTTCAAGGTTTGTTCCATCCCTTTGTTCTGAAACGTTTCCATATCAATTAATACCAATACCTCCACCTCTCTTTAAGATGGAAACGGCAGAGGGAGAAAAAAAAAAGATTTGGTGGAAGAGAAAAAAAACCTTTTTCGCAAGGGGATTGAGTTTCAAAGCCCTCTGTTTTTTTGCGTGAAGATGCCATGATTAAGATTGATTAAACCTCCTGTGGCAACAAGCTTCAACCTGAAGGACCAATGCAGTCGGGTAGGCCTGGTAACAGACTCGTTATATTAGCCCTGGGCCATGCTTCAGGGATGGCTGTTTGAGCAGGTCGTCTGATACTCTGCAGTGGCGTGTTTGCGGTGTATGGGCCCTACAGAGAGAAAGAGTGTTTACTTTTTAACATCTATTGCATGATGTCTCCCAGAAAATGCGTTGCCCCCTACTCATTATTTGAAGGAATTGTTTTTTACAATTTAGTTTTTACCCAAAGCAACTTACACAGCATAAAATTTCTGCATTCATCCACTTATACAGCTGGATATTTTCAGCTGGGGTGGAAGTTGAACCAGCAGTCTGTCACCTTAACCACTATACCATCAGCTGCTGACTATATATTTGGACTACACATTTCCAGTATGCTGTTAGCTCAAATATTATGATGTTTTGGGAATATTTACTGGTGAAATTAATGACAATTCCTCCTTGGTGAAAGTGAGGAGGAGAGGAGTCCTATCTGCGGGAAAAAGCTGTTTTGCTTAACATAATTATGGTAAGCACCTTTTTACCTTTCTGAGCTAGCAAAGAGTGTGGTCAGCAGAAAACTTATCAGCTCACTTTTCCGTTGTGCTGAACTTCTTGAACTACAAGTGTTTGACTGCAGTCAGAGATCTGTGAAGCTAGTTTTGGAGGAAGTGGTGTGGAACAGTAGTAAATGTGTTGGTCTTGTAATGAACAGGTTCAAATCCCAGCGCCAATGTAGCACCCATTTGTGATGCACTTAACCTTTAGTTAACATCCAGCTAAATAAATGGGTAAATGTGGAGGGAACCAATGGCTTTGAATACGTGTCTGCAACTGAAATCATACAGCTCTTTAAGGATGTTATTTCAAGCTGGTGGTAAAGGTGGTTGACTTGCAACTGAATGGTTACCATTCTAGTCCCATCCTAGCTGTTGTATCATTAAGCAAGGTACTTAATCTGAATGGCTTCAGTAATATCCAGCTGTATATGTCGATGAATGTAGAAATTGTAAGCTGTGTAAGTAGCTTTGAGTAGAATTGTCTGCTACGCAACTAGCAATGTAAATTCCTGCTGAAGTTGTTAGCTTTATTCTGTTTTTCCTAAAGTTTGAGGTGAGGTTTGTTATGTACACATCAGGAATCTCTTTCATGTAATTGTTGCATGTTATGCACCTTTAATACCAGACATCCCACCAGGGTTGCTGAACGCACATAGTTCGCTTGGTTCACAATTGTATGCCATGTATTTAGGTTGCATTGCAAACGCTTTGTTTTTTACTTATTCCAGATAGAAGACCACCTGAGAAATGTAGTTTATATAGGCTTTTCTAAGTTGCACACATAAATGTGTTTTATTCAGAAAACCAAAGAAGTAACCAACAAATTTATGCAGATCAAGTGGATCTGGAACAAAGGTAATCGTGTTTGAAAAGTACAAGTTAATGTAACTGAAATCGATTGACCTATTCATTGACAAAACATTTTTTATTTGAAATTGATGTAGAGAACATAGATGAGTTTCCAACTGAGGAATGATTGTAGGCTTTATGATATGCAGTGTCCTCAAGAATTATTGCCACTCTACGTCAATATGAACAAAAAAGGCTGTGAAAAAATGTCATTGTCATACTTCCAAGGGCCCTGGCAACCTTGTTAAGATGGCTTCACAGACTCCATCAAGTACCGGGAGAGTTTAGGCAATAACCTGGCTGCCTCTGCCAGGGGGTTAAAACTGGGTCGTCTTTGAATCTTCCAGCAGGACAACAATCCAGATCATAACTCCAAATCCACTCGAAAATGGTTCACTGACCACAGAATCTAGCTTTTGCAATGACCATCCAAGTCCCCTGACCTAAACCCCATTGAAAACATGTGGATTAGCTGAAGAGAAGAATTCACCAACGAGGACCAAGGATTCTGAAGGACGTGGATGGTTTCTGTACGGAGGAATGGTCTCAAATCCCTTCCTATTTGTTCCCTCACCTCATCAAACATTATAGGAGTCGCCTCAATGCTGTTATCTTGACAACGTAGAGGGTGCACCAAGTACTAAATGCAGGGGAGCCCTTAATTGTGGCATATATTTTTGGGATAAATAATTATTTCTTGATAAAAATTTTAAAAAATAAATAAATTAAAGGTTAAACTTCTCATATTTGGAGTGCAAGATCAAGCTGATAAACAGCAATGACATTTTGTCCCAGCCATTTTTCTTCATATTTACAGAGTGTCAACGATTCTTGAGGACACTACATGATTTGTAGCCATATATACAGTTTACACATTGCTTGAATTGTATGCAATGATAAAGTACTACTCCAAGGTCACTCACGGCATGGTAAAAGAGCGGAGCTGGCTGCGACTTGAATCTATAATTGTTTATGTTTGTATATATTCTCCCTCACTGCCGTCATGCTCAGTGATCCTTGTGCTCTAAGTCAATGCCGCATCATCAGTTCTGTCATCTTTTCAGCACAAAGCATGTCACAGGGATAGATTATCATATCTCTTTGTTTCATATAAATAAATGTTTGAATTTTTTATTTATTTTTAGTTTAATATCATGTCATGTGATCACAGAAAAACTCTTATCTCAGACATTGGGTAAGGGAGAGACATTCTCATGCTGGTTTGTCAAACAATACATGAAAGCAAAATGAAGAGAACCCGATTTTCCCACTGGTTTAAATGCTTGGAAAACTGGGTAAGAAAACTGGTACTATTGTCACATTATGTTCCAACTGTAATACACGCACCTACGGATGAGTGTAAACATAAATTCAAACGTGGCAATGGTTTTTATTTGGAAATTTTTTTAAATTTCAGTTACAATAGTTTTCATCAGAACATTGAACATTGAAATTTCAGAATTTCAGAACCTTTTACATACACTGTTTTACATATAGCTTTATTATGGCACAGGGCCTTAACCATCTTGTCTTGTTTAATTTCAATTCATCCACAAA
>JAOVYW010000001.1:3956550-3970266 GCA_025775045.1 Hiodon tergisus
ATATAAATATAAAATTGTACCATGTCTTCCGGGAAAAGGGCAAGTGTCCTTTGTGCGTGCATATATAATTTCCACCACCCCGTCTTTTTGTAACGTTCAGGACAGCAATTTTGCTCACCTGGTCAGTCAGTAAATGACATGTGTTGGTAACCTGTGAAGTCTAGCTCGCAAATGAAAACAAGGCTCTCAGTCTGCACTTGAGAAAAAGCTTTGTCTGAATCACATGGGAGGCCCAAAAGAGTAATATGGTTTCTCTGATGTTCTGAGTGAGGCTCCACTAAAATTATAATGCATTACATAGTTACTTAAATCAATATCAATTAAAGAATAAAAATTACAGCACTACCCGTTTTAAGCCCTCGACCCTTTAATTTAACTGCCCCCACCACCACACAAACTTACAAAAACGTGGGCCATCTGCCAACCTTTGGATTTCAAGCCGAGTACACAGCATGCTTAAAAAAAAAAAAACGGAACAAATAAATTTTACTGGGATTTACACTGTTCAGTGTTTATTTTCTAATTTACTTTATCACAAAGAAAGTCTTCAAAATTCAGACTAATATCTTTCTGTATATAAACTGTACACAAAAGCAAGGCACTATACATTGTTGAATTCATATAGAAAGCTCTTTCCCCTCTGTGAATCCACGCCCGTAAAATACTCGTTTTGATCTCTGCATCTGAAAAGTAAAAAAAAAATACAATGGCCACAGATGCTTCAGAAGGCGTGGAACGGTTCATACCGTACATGGCACGCTTAGGCCTTCCAAAAGGAGGGTTTGTCTGTTCACTACTTCACATACAACACAAATGCAATGTTTTTTTGTTTTTTTTCACAGGGTACTTTGCTTTACCAATAAGGTGTCTATATAAATATAAATTATTCATATGTGTTTAATGAACAAACACGCACGAAATGACACCATACCGTAAGGGCCTTATTAAAGTGGGAAGGCAGATTGCAGCCCATTATGGTTTTTGCAGAGGACCAGGGCCAGCTTGTGCACTAAGCAGTAAGTGCATGCGGAAGGAAATACATTTGGAAACACAGGTCAGGACAAGTGGAGGGGAAAAGGGGGGAAAAAAATTCTGTCCTACACAATGACAAAATGGAAACAAAACAAAAAAAGCTACAAGAGGCTGGAACGCCTCAACAAATCTTCCTGATCCACAGCCTTTTCCTTCCCTTGTGACCCGCTCGGGAGACTCCGTCCCCAACTCCTGTGGTCAGGGGAGGGGACCCTCAGTGGTGGGTCCATGCGGTGGCTAAAACAGTCCTTTGGCCTTCTTCACTTTCACCTGCTTCCACCCCGGCAGTCCTTCGTACACGTCCCTGCTCATCTCCAGCGCTTTCTGTAGGGAGGGGGTAAAAAACACAAGGGCCTTTATGACACTGATGATCAGGCCCGCTTGTGCTGGAGGAACGAGAGATTCTCAGGACCATCCAAACTCTTCTTCACCTGCTTCCTCGTCACGCTTGCACTATGCGTCACCAAAGTGCCTTCCACACTCAGTGCAGTCGAAAGCTCATGCGCTGCACAAATATCGGCACAGTTTCACAACGACTGACACCATTCACACATTGCTTTCTTAATGTGGGTGGATTTCAGTACAGACGCAGTGTGTCTGTGTTGGAAAAAAATTACAGCACGACACATCAAAAAACCAAGTGAGAATAGAGGACGTCATTCAAAAAGAGGAACATTTTTACAGGAAAGTCATTCTTTTTTACTGGTGTCGAGCTCGAGACTAGTCAATGCCATGTGTGAGCTGAAAAGAAAACTACCGCTGACGATCCAGGATTCCGTCAAACCTAAACTGACCCAATCAACACCAACATGGCTAATTCTAGAGTGTAAATATTATAATACAAACGGCACTATTCATACCCAACATTCAGTAAATTCAAAAACACCCAAAACCCATGCAGAATAGGCACCAAGAGTGACAGTCAAGTCTGCTGTGCTTTGTCCACACCTTGCTGGGTTAAAGACTGTGAGAAGAAAGGAAATGGTGAAATTGCAAGCAAGTGAAGTATTCCATGAGCCTGACCATGAGTTATTAAAAACAAAAATTTTAAGTGAGGCTGTAGTGTGCATGGCCACCAGTGCTCAGTGCATGGAACTCACCTTCCCAGAAGCCCTTAAACCCTGGAAATGTGAAGTGAAGAGTTAACCTTAGTTAACACATTATCGAGTCACATTTAGGCGCTCTGCAACCCCCCACACCCCACCCCACCCCATAGAAAGCTGGACTGGAGGATGTTCCCTCGAACAACCAGCACATGGTCCCTGCACTGAGAGCTCCCATTGTAGTGCGGCAACAGTTACACTGCTCCCCTGGGAGACAACTGGTGGGTGGAATTGAGACTTAAGACCAGGAACACTAGTACATGGTCATAACTGTGTCAAATCAATGTGCACAGTTCCCTCACAGATCTGCAGGAGAAACAAAGAACCCCCCACTAGAGACAGTATTTACTGGTTACACATCATTAAACCAAGTGCTTATGCCGACTCAGGACAGGTGCCCGTCAGAGGCCTTTGTTGTCTAGAAACCAAAGAAGGCCTGTAAAACTATTTAATAAATCTTCTATTTCCTTCCCGGAGAGTAGACTTTCCAGAGCAGTGAAAACTAAATTATGATTAATTTCTCTTTGCGTATACCAACGTTTGGCAGTGATTACTAAGAGGTTAAAAATCGGTTTGACACGTCGCTGGGACAAAGCGTTCCAGATCGCTGTATGCCTTGATCCCGAGAAACCACCATTTTTAAAACGGCAGAAATTTTTTTTACACGTTCTCCCGTTTTCACAATAAACCCCAAACTGCACTGCAGCTGACTATCAGACAACAGGAAAGCATGACTAGATGAGGAACGATTCTGCAGAGCAGCACAGGGGCATAGCCTTACCTCAAAGTCCTCATCTGATAGGTACATCTCCAGGTGGAGGGGGTCCACGCCCTCCGGAAGCGGGCGGGCCAGCAGCTCAGCCAATGGGAACGTAGTCTTGCACAACCTGGCAAGAACATCCTCTACTAGGATGATCTGGTTACACACCTCGGCTTCCTGACAGGTCCAAAAAGAGTGGATCAAGACCAGACAGAGTGGATGACCAATGTCACCCCCACCCCTCCAAAAAACTATTAATCAATTAATTTGCTGGTTAACTTATTTCTGCTTTAATAAACTCAAGTGTGGCACCCACTCAGATTAGAGGCCACCCTCAAAAACCACAATTCACCGAATATAATTCTATACATCCATTTCTTTCCACAGATCAATATGAAGTCTGCTGGATTGTTTTAGAAGGTGCAGTACGAGTGATCAGTGAACGCGTCTCCCACGGTCCATGAGCATGTTCGTGCAATGAGTGAGGCAAGGCCACAGACAGACAAGGGAAGTCCATGTGTGAGAGAGGAAGCTAGAGCCAGCGGTCTCACCCTCTCTGTGATCTCGGCAACGTCCTCCCGGTGCTCCCAGCTAGGGAACATGTTGGTGAAGGTTAGAGGCTCCAGGCCGGCATGGATTAGGTAGGACTTTGGTGGCTTCTTCTCGTTTTTCTCTGAAGGGGGCAAGAGTGACGAGACCAGATCTGTTCAAGTTGACGAAGGGATTCCCAGCATCATAGGGTAGAGAACTGTCCTACACCCTACTCTCCCACAAAACCGCTTTAGCGTCGACTGGCTGGACCATTCTTAACATAGGGAAAAGACGATGGCTAGATTTAGTGTCTACACACGTCTGTGGTCCTAATCGACATTTTCACTGGAATTCATCATTTGCTTTCTGCAAAGATCTGTAAACATTCAGAAATATAGAAAACTGTTTTAACAGTTCACAGAAGCTTTGGCCAGTTAAACTTTCTGAAACATAACACACATCGTCATGTACAAAATATTTTCTCTCACCTATATTACACTAAATTCAGGTTTGCTATATTAATTAATTCTGACAACTCAGAACAAGCTGTGGTCACCACTCAGAGGGTTAAATAAAATGGATAATCTTTGATCATTATAAATAACAGGAATGAAGTACATTTCTTCGGAACACATCTATGCATTATGGAAATATGAAACAGCTGTTGCGAGAGCAGTATAGTGATCCATCTCAGGTGAAGGCCTGCGGTACCTCTGCAGTACTGTAGCACCGTCTCCATGGCGCACTTCCTGTCCGCATCCCAGCGGATGCGGGCGGAACCAGTGCTCTCACTGTCCTGGGGCCACCAGCCCTGCCACAGGTACACCTCGTGGTGATTGTCCACCAGGAACAGGGCTGAGCGACAAGAGGAGAGGGAAGAGTGTGTGAGGGCAATAAAATTTTATATTTTAAACACTAAAAAGTTCTGCAAAGCCAAGAGGAGAATAAAGAGAAGAGCCCCCCCTCACACAGTTGGTACCTGAGGCTTAGTTCAATCAATCAATTTCTTTATATAAAGCAGTTTTCACTTTCCATATCACAAAGACGCTTTCAATGAAGGGCAATACAATATTTTCCAGGCCTGACCCCCCAAATGCCAGTGGCAACAGTGGCAACAGTGGCAAGGAAAAACTCTTGGCTGGCAGGAGGAACCGACCTTAAAAGGGGGAGCCCATCCTCTGCTGGCCGGCACTAGGAGCTGAGCTGGCACAAACTGTGTTTGTGAGGGTAATTCAATTACCAATGTCGACTCCCCACAGTCTCAGTACCACAACAGAGTCAACCAAATTATAACATATCAAAAAATGTATTGTACACCCTATTGGGACACACAAACAAAGAACAAAGTAAAATGCAGCATTACATCTGGCCCTTAAAAGACAGTACACTGTGGGAGACTACCTGACCAGTGACTGATAAACTAAGAACTACATAGCCTGGCCATTGAAAGAGGAAGACGGGAAAACATGGCGACTAACCGGGGACAAGCATTGCCAACATTGCAACCTAAGCCAAGAAGAGAAAGCTGCACTTAAGAAGATTGTACTTCCCCAAAATAAATATTATCTACCCACTACCAATTTCAAAGACCTCACAGACTAGTCAAATCTTCTCATCGTCTTTGGAGAGAAAAAGGAACGTGTAAAAATAGGCGCGCTTTGTACTGCTGCGTGCAACCATCGGAGGGACAGCGAGTGAGTATATACCTATTTGTATGTACGTTTATATCTGTGTGTGCGCGCGCATGTATACCTAGCTAGTCAGCCGTGTAGATTAGCGTGTGTGTATGTGTATACCTGGCTGGGCAGCCGTGTACAGATTGGTGTGTGTGTGTGTATGTATATACCTGGCTGGGCAGCCGTGTACAGGTCCTCCTGCAGAATGGGCAGTGAGTTAACCAGCTCCGGCTCCCTGGAAGGGTAGAAAAATTCCACAGCCACAAACTCCCCTGACGAGCTGCTCAGCTGGAAGAGCCGAGGGGTAAAGTTGAATTTCCCCGGATCTGAAAATCACACACACACACACACACGAGTAGATTCACTGCTTCACCTCACAATGAATGGACATGCTAACGTAACTGCCTGCATTACAAAGATACTGGAATTTGTGCCACCCTGCGCGTTTAATCTTTATGGTGTTGTCAGACACTGCAATTTCATCCATTTACATACCAAGTTGTTACAGTCACTGTGATCTCCGGGGATAAATACAACAATCATTCAAAAGAATGCCAAGAAGCAGGTTTACAATTTCAATTTGTTCAGCAGCACTGATCCAAGTTCTCCCATCCCCCTCCTCAAATCCTTTACTTATCGATTTTATCCTGAAGGGCACAGTTCGTAAAAATTTAATTAAGACCTCAAAGCTGACTTATTTGAGGATAACAGCACTCAATCTGGGTAATGTGCTAACCCCACCCTCTTGTTGCTAGGCAGCTGCTCTTGTCCAGAGATGCTTAGATGGCTAACAATTACACACTTGATTTGGACAGTGGGTTTGTTTGTTTTTTTGTGTTTTTTTTTTTTTAACTTCACGGTACTGCAGTTGTTGTTGCATGAACAAGCAACCGTCTGATTACAGGTCCTTAATTGAACATGGGATCTTTATAGTCATCTGCTGTAAAAAATAGTTATGATATAAATAAAAGTAATGCAAATGTGTCATCAGTAATATAAGATTTATTGGTCAATTAACTGATTCCCAATTAACCTGAGTATGCGCTTTGAACACACAAATGTAAAATGAACACAATTTAAAAACATTTGTCGTAACAAAAACCTCAAAGCGATTCTGACGGTCTACACAGTCCCTGGTGCCTCACCTTGCAGCATGCAGTCATAAGCTTTCCGGTCTCTCCGCCCGACAGCTTCCCAGAAGCCCACAGGCTCCGCCCCCTCGTCACACTCGAGGATAGTCACATTACTGCTGCTATGTAGCCCCGCCTCCAGCGGACACCTGCAAAAACGCAGACAAAAAGTTCCTCTTTTGACAAATTTTTTTTTTGCCAATTAGGCTAGTGTATCTTGGCTCGTCGCTACAAATCCATCCACCACAAAAAGGGAGGACATGGATTTAGAACAACTGGCCCCCCCTTATCAAATTGCCTCTGACCCAACCATCATTTCACACAGTGCAGGCTAGGAAACCTGCATAAGAGCTCCGCAATGATTGAAAGAGGCACGTTATTCCGGCCAGCATAAATCAGGCACCAAGGAAGTGGATGGGAGATGCTGGTTAGCCACCAGCCAAGGGAAGTCCTGCCCATTTCTCCCACCAAAAGCCTGGGCAGCGCACTGGGATTTGTGTTAAGCTGTTGTGCTCACCCAGTTCTCAGTTGACATGCTTTGGAATCAAACAAGTGAAATGGGGATCACAGTGCTGACGTTGCAGTCAGGCGAGTGCCTTCAGTGACTGAGCCCTCAGGAGGCGTGCCAGTGGTTTCTGACTAGCCACCTCGAATGACAATGAGTGGGGAAGTGCCACTGCAGCACTGAACCTCTATATTGACTGCATGACTTTTACAAACCCATAAGAATACACTAATTCCCATCAGACTATGTATAACCTGTATGCGTTTTCCTCATTCAGACAGACAGACATCAGTAGCAGGCAGGGTTCCCCACAGGGTCACTCACTGTTCTTTGATCTTGTTGGCGGTGGTTTGGCCCACTTCTCGGGTGTGTGGCTGGGCTTTGCAGCCATGCCACAGGTAGATGACGGCCCTGTTGATATTGAGGAGGACCATGGAGGCCCGGGACCGCAGGCTGCTGCAGTGACATGCCACCTCCAGCAGGTGGCCCTCTACAGGCACCTCTCCACGCACACAATACAGACGCCACTCGCCTGGGGGGGAAATCAGACATTTGAGCAGTTGACTAAACTTGTATGGCTCACTGAATTTTTACACGCCAGTCAGGTCCATTAGGCAAGGGACAGCTCTATGCCGCTATTGGTAAGAAGGCACCTTATATTGAGCCCCAAGCTGAAGGTCTGGACAAGGGTTTGACTAAGCTAAATCCATGAATTAAACTTGGACAGGGTTTCTTTGAGGTGTAAGACATCAGAATTTATGGCATAGCCACTGCTGAATAAGCAAAACCAAAATGTGTAGAATCGACGTAAAAATGAACGGATCTAAAACCGATAAGCTTTGAGAAGCAGTGGAGAAAAATTCCAGCACTCAGGCTCAGACAGGGGCTTCAGTTTCTGCCTTACCATGATTCATTTAGATTAGGGCTAGGCTCTTTCCACCACATGCACATTCCAGGGAGAAGACGATTTCTTTAATACTGTTAACTTCAAACTCCTCCGCATCCCTAATAAAACATTCATATCTTGTGCCATTCAGATTTATTTCCCCATGACAAACTCCTCATTTCCATAAAATACTGATAACCAGACGACAAAAATCTTTATTTCAGCTCTGTGCTCATGTCATCGGGACAAGCCGTTCTACATTGCAGACTCGGAATGCAACTACAAAATGGAGGCTGGGTAAAGACAACCGAAATCTCAAGGAGCAGAGCAGAGTTTTTAAGCAGTCCACAGGGTAGACACAGTGACCCAGATAAGGGCAGGACTTACTCAGCGCATTCTCCTCTTCCTCCTCTCTCCGGCCCGAGTGCACGATCATTCCCCCGTTGAAACACTGCAGGAAACACGGGGGCTCCTTTCCCTGCTGCACCTGAACCTGGGGGGTAAGTTTGGGATCAGAGTCACACACAGGTAAACAGAGATGTGCAGGCAGGGGCCATTTGCCTGAAATTCAATTAATTAAAAACCTTTTAAGTGAGAAAGTTCATTTTCTGTGGTTCATGACTCCCTGCGATCGCAGCTAGACCATCCCCTATACCTCAGTGCCGTAAGGGGAGAGGGGGGGATGGGGGTGGGGTGACCGTACCTGGGCCCCCCTTTCCTCGTCCAGCTCCACTGTCATCAGCGCCGACGTCCCTTTCTCGCTCACAGTGGAGTTGCGACCCTGCCAGAAAAAATAGGCGCACTTCTCCTTCCCATGGCCCGCAGCCCGAACCTGCTCTGGGTTCTGCCTCTTCCCCACTATAGAAAAAGACAAAGGGTGTATGTCCACACACGCACTGGGCTTTACACTAGCCATCGTCTGTGTGAATCATTTCAGACATTTTGTGCAATGGCTCCCACAGCTTCACTACTGCCATTGCTTGAACACAAGCACAAGTCCCACAACATATAGAGCCATTAGATAGAAATGGCTTGTTGCTCATCGTACACAGTTTTTTTTGACGACGACAGACGCTAATGACTGAAAAATGTGTGCAAACACAAATTTGGCAAGCTGTTCATTATGCACCCGGGGAAAAATAAAAACACTCCATAAACTTAGTCATTGTTTACTTGGCCGTTTACTTTACTTGAATAAATTGTCACTTTATTACATCCAGGACAGTTTATCAGCCTCTGTGCGCACTTCAAAAAGGGTAGTGGGAGGGGGGTTAGGGTTAGGGCAATCGTGACTTTCCCGTTTACTTTGCAGATATGTATTGCCTAAACACAGGCGAGGAAGGAGAACTCAACCCGCTTCATGTCAGCCCTTTATATGGTCCACAGAGGGGAGGAGAAGTATGAAATAGGGAATGGTATGTTCTCGCAGCCTGGGGTGGAAAGATCCTTGCTGTTCCATTTGCGTACAACATAGAAGTTACTTCGGTTCTGGGATTTCAATAGTGGAAAAATTTATTATCTGTGCCAAGAGGCCTCTGGTTTCCCCGGAGAGTCGCGTCAGGAGGGTTGACACAGGCTTCACCATCATTGTAACCTGTGGTATCCAAAGCTCTGAGGGTGAGGCTCTGATGTTTTGCAGTTGTGTTTAATAGCAGTCCACAGGGTGCGAGGGGACTCACCCGTCGCAGACACCATGTACTTCCACTTCACCACGTACGTGTCGCCTTCATGGAACTGCCCGATGCTCTGCCGGGGCAGCCGGCTGTAGTCAAACTCCAGGATGTGCCAGACGTCCACAGACTGCGTGCTGACCTCGAAGCGGCGGCGGTCGTCCCCCTCCAGCAGCCCGTAGCCCCGACCCACGTTGACGCCGTCCAGCACCGTGCTCACAGGCGACAGCGGGAGAGGCAACATCAGCGAGGCATCGTAGGGCCTGGACTCGCTCCCCTGAGTCTCCTGGGAAACGGGAGAAGAGAGGTGGACCTCCATTTTACACAGTGACCATTAACCTCGGAACACCGGACTAGCGCTAAAAATAAAAACAAAACGGTCTGAAAGCAAAGCAAACTGTTAGACCGAGACACATTACTCCAGGATGCATGTTTTACCAGTTAAATGGCCACAAAACGTGTCCAAATAGAAGCAGACCTACCTTCTGATCGCCGGCCCGCTCATTGCCGTCCTTCGGTGGCAGGATCTTCGAATCCGTCCAGTCCAAGAACTTCTCCTTAAACAGGGTAGTCTCATTGTGCTCCGTTAGCCTGCCGAAGATCGCCCAGTCGGGACGACCCTGACCTTTCCTGAACAAAAACAGCACAACATGATCAGAGGGATTTAACTTGGGCATCAGGAGATCTCTGACTATAAATGGCCAGTCTGTTACCGTCAGATACGGTGTTTACACATACTGAAACACTTGGCTCAGGCATCCAACAGGAACAAGTCGCTTCTCACCGGGAGAAACAAAGCATCAGATAAATGGACCGTCAAGGTTAAAACTCATCTCTGTTTGACTTCAAATAGGAGAGCATTTTAATAGGCTGACCCTTGAAAACACCTGGCGACTCTCCTTGTGCGCTGGCCAAAGCTCTTAGCTAGAACGTGTATGTCATTACAAGAGGTGGAGGTTGGCTGTGGCAAAGCACTTCAGAAGTATTGATTCTAAATGCAGCCTACTCTGGTGATGTTATGCACTTAACCAGGGTATGAATTAACTTGGAGCAACTTGCTTTAAAGATCAAAATCATAACCAGCACAGTGCACTTCTGCTATTAGTCGTGACAGAACCCTAAAATTATAAATCAGTAACTGTAACTTATGCTTATGATACCACAGGCTCAAAAATAGCTATTTAAAGCAGAAAAATATTTCAGGTAATGCAATAACTCAATAAATACATGTTCACATTTCAAAGTGAACACCGTTCCTCAGCAACGCAAAAGAAACCCAAAATTGTAGCACACGACTGATGAAATTCATGAGAGGTTTGTTAGTCATGCTTTCTGCCCCACATGTTAACGAGAAGGGGTGCCTACCTGGGGATGAGGGGGTTGCACTCGCCTGGATCCAGCGGGTTGATGTCACAGTTGGTGTAGTCGAAGGTGCCATTCCACAGGTGTTTGGCCAGCTGGAAGGCCACCTTCCGCTGCGCCAGAGTCACCTCCTTCCCGTGCCACACATACACCTCGCTGCCAAAGTCGAACACCAGGACCTGTGGGGCAGGAAACTCCTCTTTACTCCAGAGGTTACTTTGTCGTACACCTGGGCTACAGCAGCAGTTTCCAGAGAAAACGGACCTCATTGGATTTCAACAACGTGCACCGGGGGACCTTTCCCCAGAAGAGGTCATCTGGCACCAGCTTATCCTCCACCAGGCGGTAGATGCAGTTGGTCTCCACTATGGCGCTCTCGTAGAGCTCGTCCTCTTCAGGTGTCCCAGCCGCTGCGAGATGCGGGACACGTGGGGAGGGGAGTATGGATAGTTAACGTCTTGTCTGAATTTTGCAGCTATGAAGACGGTTGCATCTCAGAAGAGAGAAAAATAAGGTACTACGTGAACATCCTAGTTTGGGGCCTTTGATTTCATACAATGTTAACACTAATGATAAACAGAAGTGTTGTTTGTTTGCATAACCCTGATTAACTGTGGCTGACATATGCCATCTGCTATATAAATTCCACTTGGCCCGTTTGACCTTTGCTAAACCGGGAACGTTGACCATTTAGAGCTTGTGTAGACCATTTAGGGATAATATAAACCATCATACTTTTAAAGCTATAAAGTAGAAATTCACGACCCTGACATAACAGACCATTTAAAAGAGGCTATAAAGACCTGACAGACAAGTTTGTTATACTGCAGTCAGTACTGTACTAGTGAAATTAATCCTTGCTATAAAGAACCCTGGTTAGACAGCACTCACATTGGTAGCTGGCCTGTCCTCCCAGTATCTTCCAGAACTCCTTGGCTGCGGGCGTGTGAGTGTTAATTCCTTCCTCGATGGTCTGCACGTGACTAGCCCTGCAGCCCATGTCTCGCTTGGTCTGGATGAAGGTGGTAAGTTCAGCAGCCTGAAGCAGACAGGGAGTAGTAGTTTTTCCATTGCGTAGAAATAATCTGAACGCTTGCTGAGTGGGCGGGACACGCAACCTGGTCAAATCGATCCAGGTCTCCTGAAACTTAATGGCTTCCAGGTGAAAGACAAGCAACTTGCCAGCTTAAAGAATGGTCAGTTTTATAAACCCTCGAGCAGATGGCTGTGATTGCTGCTAAAGATCACAATAACACCCCCCCCCTTCAATCTACTACCATCAACTGAAACAGTCTGCTCTGAACAATAGGTTTTCTAGCTGTGTCAGAGAAGGCTTCCTACAGCTGCATCCTTACAGACAGCTTCCTGTGTTGTAACATCACTGGCTTCTTTTCTTCGAGCTGCTCACATTTCGAATGTGTGAATGAGAGTACCAGACAATGCCAATTTGATTTCCCACTCACTATTAATACATGCTCGGAGCAATCTGTTCACACATCGTTCGGGAAAAAAACGTGGCAGGAAGCAAAAACGGAGTAAAAAGGACTTTCTGGGCATTTCGAAACACTTGTTGAGCTCTATGCCCAAGCCGTCCTGTGAGTTCAGAAAGCACTTGTGGCCCTGTTAAAGACCAGTAACAATACCGTGTGGTTTAAGAGTTAGTCATTCTAGAGACACACATCCTGTCGAGTGGTTTAAACACTCTCACAAAACGTCAAGCACCCTCTGGGCTTCTGCTTAGCTCAGTTCGGCTGAGTCACGACAGCAGGGAGCCACTCAGATAAAGTCGTTTATAGACATCCTGTCAAACATGACATTTCTTCTGACAGAGGACAGTGAAACCACATCCACCAACAGAAGGAAAAGGCGGATAAGGCCGGTCCCGGGACTGCGGTGGCTTTTCCCTTGCTTGGAAATGTTGGTTTGGCTCAGATGAAGGCAACATGAGGAAGCTAGCTGCTACCGCGGTAACCTGTACCAATGTCAAAGAGGGTTAAACACTGTGCACCTGAAATGTAAACCCTGTGGTAGACTTTATATCTGTGGCAGAGGGTACGATCAGCACAGCACCCGCGATTTAGTCACGACTCACGGGCTGCGAGAGCCGACTCACTTTGGCCTTCTCGATGACGTTGGCAAACTCCCCAGTCCAGATGAAGCAGTGATGGGGAGTGATCAGGAGGAAGCAGTCTCCGCTGTTCAGGGAAGAGGACCTGGGCTCCACCAGCCTGGTCTGGACATGGCGGCGGCCTGGTTTAACAACAAATAAATTTAATTTTTAAAATAAATAAAATCAAGTGTATGAAAAGACACTGGCTTTTTCAGCAAAACGACCATCTCCCACTGAAATATCACTTTTCCACAGAAGCACCAGCACTCTCGTTCTTCGCCGTCACATGCTCCCTGAAACTTTGAAAAAGGCCCTGAAAAACACATGCCTTGGTCCAACGCAATATATACTGGCAAGGACTCTCAAAACAAAACAACAATGCTAAGTGTCACTTTAATTATTGGTCCTAATGCGACTAGGAAGCCGCAGCAGCACGGGAGACCTGGCTTTAGGGAAACAATGGCTGAGGCGGAGGGATGTGGCTAAAGCGCTGAAACGGGGGAATGGGTGCAACTGATGAGTTGCAGTGGAATCTCTCATGCTCAGGTAGTGGGCTAGTTCAAAATGCCAGACCTTCTGGCTTTCATGTGGAACTCCACAGTAACATTTCAAAACAGGCGTTCACCCAAGGGAGCACAAACCATGGGTAAGAAAACATAAGTCAGGAGAATCTTCAAGTTTAAGACCAGCAGTAAACCCATCAAGCAACTGGAGCTTCTTTGTTCCAACTCATTAGGATCTTCCTACTTTTGTAATCAGTTCCTTTCTCCATCACATCCATAAGGCTTCCCACAGTCACCATTCTTAAAGAGCAACAGCTTGACATTACACAGACTGCTAGAGAGAGATTGATAACATTCACAGCATGTGCATTACAATACCTAATAAGGGCAGAATGCGCCTTCATGACTGCAAGTTTCCACCCAATAGAGTTGTAGGCTGTCTAAACAC
>JAOVYW010000001.1:3980238-3992573 GCA_025775045.1 Hiodon tergisus
CCGGCCCGGTGTGAAACGCGTGAGAGCGTGCCTGACGCACGTGTGCCACGGCTAACCGGTCCGGTGTGAAACGCGTGGTGTCCTGTTCTGGTAATCTGTTACATGTGGGGCATGCAAGGGGGGATTTGTTTTCCACTATGAAATTAATTTGCCCGTTCTGCAGACCAGAAAGGGTATGGTTGAAATAAGGGGTTGCAAAACAGCATGGGTATTGACTTCAATTAATACGTCCATTTAAAATGCATTTGTGTGTAAGAGTGTGTATATGTGACACAATGGCTAGATGAGACTCGGATGTAATGCTTTTTTAACGTATTTTTCAGAAAGTCCCGCAATACACTTTAATTATTCAGGCAACAGACATGGAGGGAAACCCAACATATGGACTCTCGAACACAGCAACTGCTGTTATCAGAGTCACAGATGTCAATGACAATCCTCCAGAGTTCACAGTTGACAGAGTAAGTGAATATCTAAAAAATGTTCGTTAAAAAAAAAAGTATTTATTTATTTATTCGTATTAATGGACACCCAAGGGCGCTTGAGGATGTTTGCCTGCTTTTTTCCTGCATCTGTTTTAGAAGTGCATCTTCTAAAGTCGCCATTATCAGAAGAGTATCCTAGATGGAGGTGTTTGATTTGTTTATTTATTTTTTTAAATTTTTATTTATTTTTGGGAATATGTTTCTAGCTGTGCTTTATGGCTGCCTTAGGTTAGTACTGAACAGTTGCATGTTATAGGCGTAGATGAAAAACATATTTTATGGTGAAGGACATACTGAGTGTGAGACTTTTACCACTTTTGGGATGTATTACTAAAAATGTAATTTTCACAGAACCACTTCAGTTACATATCAGTCTCGGCTTTCCATGTATTAAGATATTAAAACTTTAAAGACTTGAGATTATATGTTCATGAGGCTTCATGCGCACCATGCTGCAGTCAGTGCTGAGTAATTTCAGACACAATTTAGTCGTTTCTTATTGTAGCTGAAGCTACACACTAAACATCTCACCCCAGTTTTAAACCACTGTTACCTGTAATGTAATAGCCCCCTTATATTTTATTCATGCAGTTCTATGGGGAGGCGCCAGAGAATCGGATGAATGTTATCGTCGCCAACTTGACGGTGACTGATAAAGACCAGCCCAACACCGCTGCCTGGAATGTGGTCTATAAAATTACTGGGGGGGACCCCACAGGCAGGTTCTCTGTCCCCACAGACCCTACCACTAATGAGGGCTTAGTTACTGTCGTCAAGGTAAGGTCCAGAGTTTGTTTCCTGGGGTTATGTGTCTCCTTCACACACATTGTTTGTTGTGCATGTTTCATTTCTATTTAATTTATTTGTTCGTTTTGTGAGATTAACTATTTGTAAAATTAATTTATCTTTTCTCCTCAAACTCTACATCTCTACAAGCGACACTTGAGATGTAACTATTTATTTAGAGTTATTAGTTATTTATGACTCATGGCCATTGGCTGATTAGTTCTCCATGTGAAGCGTGACATTGTTCTTGTTCTGCCTTTTTCACAGCCTATTGACTATGAAATCAGTCAGACATTTGTGCTAACTGTGGTGGCGGAAAATGAAGCTACCTTATTTGGAGGAATGCATCTCCCTCGTCAGTCGACTGCAACCATCACCATTAAAGTTATTGATGTGAATGAGAGTCCTTATTTTGAACCAAACCCCAAACTCATCAGACTGGAAGAGGGCCTACCAGCAGAATCAATGTTAACAGCCTTCAGCGCCCAAGACCCAGACCGTTTCATGCAGCAGACAATCAGGTAAAAATAAAGAGAAAAACAAAACTAACTCTGATGTCTGTGGCAACAGTATTCCTAGCCTGAATATAGCCCAAAACATTATTAACAAAAAACATTATGAAGTCATACAGGAAACATTGCAGTACATTTCTCTTGACACACTGCAATCCAGCTTTGAATTTAACGTTATACAACTTGTATTCACTGACTCGTCAGTCGTTAAACAGTAATATTTGATTTCCTTCATCTGTATTTCCTTTTAGGTACTCAAAGCTTTACGATCCCGCCAACTGGTTGAAGATCAACCCTTCCAACGGCCGGATCTCGACAATTGCCATACTGGACCGCGAGTCGTCTTATGTGAAAAACAACTTGTACAATGCTACATTCCTCGCCTCCGACAGTGGTAGGTCATCCTGGAATTTGACTGCCTATCGTAGAGATATCTGCATTGCTATACATTCAGATTGCCTGTGACCTGAGGCAATAACCGAAAGTCTTAACCGCATGCTAAGAGGATATTTTGTACAATCTTCGTACAGTCAACTAATGGGCTTGTTGACGAGTGCACTTGTTGACGAGTGCATTGATCTGTTAATTTTTTCCAATACTGTCCTACTGCTTGGCCTGTTTATAGGCGTCGCACACAGGCATTGGGTCAAAATATTAAATAGATGTCTGACTCATGAAATGGTCAGAATTTAGATGAATACCTCCTTTGAGTTGCAGCAAAGTTGAAAAGGCGCTCATCCCATGAATGCATAGAGGTTTAGCTGTGCAGCACCGGGCTTTGTTTGAAGTCGCTTTTAGTATTCCCGTTGTGTAACCACATCATGAAACCAAAAGCTCTCAGATCCATCTTCTAAGCTTGAGATGTGCTTATCAGATTGTGATTGGATTTTATTGTGTCACAGCTCCATGTGACGTACAAGCGACCTTTTTTTACTTATATGACACATTTGGCTAATAAAAAAGTTTTTTTTTTTTTTTTTTTCACACAGATACATACATTTTCAAACATATACACACAAGAAAACATTATTCAAGCAGACATAGTCAGAATCTGCTAAAATGCAAATTAATTGGCCATTTAAGTATTTTTTAAAATCCATATCACAAAAGGCAATTTGGTATGTCACTAAGTTCATGGGGTGGACTTGTGGCGCACTCTCCTAATTTGGGGTATGGTTCTTCCAGGTGTCCCCCCAGCAAGTGGTACAGGCACTCTGCAGATCCTGCTGCTCGATATCAACGACAATGCCCCCAATGTCTTCCCCCAGGAGGCAGAGGTTTGCGAGAAGCCTGAGCCCAACGGCATCAACATCACTGCCGTGGATGGGGACCTCAACCCCAACGCTGCCCCCTTTGCCTTCGAGCTGGTAAATAAACCCTCGGACATCAGGAAGAACTGGACACTCACTCGGCTTACTGGTAGGTCCTGGCGTACTTAGAAGAAACATCCAATTCCAGGACTGAATGTAATAGGACTGATTACGCCGTAGATGCATGCAAAACCGCAGATTTGTTAGTTCGGTGCACCAAGGTAATACAAAGCAAAATGTTTGGTACTGATAGTATTCGAGGTGCTTTTCTTTTATAAGAAGGCTTCTGTATTTGCTAATGTTTAAAAGTTTTAATGTTTAAAAAAATTCCTAATTTCTTGGGAACACCTGTTAAGTCTGTCATATTTCTTTTGATTTGATGAAATCCTTTAAATTATGGTAATTATCTCTCTTAAAATTCTCAAAGATTTCCTTGTGAATTATCCATAAATCGCTTTAATATTGTACTGCAACAATCGAGACCCCTACCATTCCGTGTACCCTCTGTGGACCATAGGCGATTACGCCCAGCTAAGTCTGAGGATCGGTTTCCTCGAAAGCGGCATATACGAGATCCCAGTCATCATCACAGACTCGGGAAACCTGCCGATGTCCAACACCTCCTACCTGCGGGTGAAGGTGTGCCAATGCGACCACAATGGCGACTGCACGGACATGGAGCGGGTCATCGCAGCCGGCCTGGGCACTGGTGCCATCATCGCCATCCTGCTATGCATCATCATCCTCCTCAGTAAGCAACCAACCTGGGCTGGGCTGCCAAAAACAAAAAACGCTATACGCTTTATCCTTGCAGATCATATGGAGGAAATCCCCACCCAAAAACTGATTGGGCTGGTATTAAGGCCCAGGCTATGGATTGGCTTGTAAAAATAAATGTCCCAATTTAAATTCAAAATGGAAATACTTCATTTATCAAGTTTTCTTCCTTCCGTCTTCCTTTTTTTTCTATCCACCTCCGATTGTTTCAGTGATGGTTCTGCTGTTTGTGGTGTGGATGAAACGTCGCGACAAGGAGCGGCAGGCCAAGCAGCTTCTCATCGACCCTGAGGATGATGTGAGGGACAACATCCTGAAGTATGACGAGGAGGGAGGTGGAGAGGAGGACCAGGTACATCACTTGTCCTTATTACTCACTTTTTTGTTGCACAAAAAAAAGGCACAGTAATATTGCAATTTACTTTTCTTTCTGGAGACCAGAGTGCTGATCGAGTGTTGCTGTGTAGAAAGCAGGGGCTTTTTATAGGCTTAAATTAGTCCGCAAGGCTGTTAATTGAAGCTAATGCAACCCAAATGTTGCTGTTTAGCATTTCTCTCTGATTTAGACTGACATTTTCTAGAGCATGAAGGCAGAAGAAAATGAGGTCACGCTGTCGGTTTTGTTTTTCTAAGGGAATGTGTGATAGTTTTCCTGCAGTTATTGCACATTGGGTCAGGAGCTGGAGTTCCCGCCCAATGTGGTGATTTAAAATAGTCCTAAGTGCCTGCATATAAACATCCATCTTCAGCTGCCGTGGACGCTGAGAAGATTTGCAGCGAGAAACGATTTTTCATTTTGAGCGGCACTGTGTCCAGGAAATTGTCTGAAAATTCCTACGGCCAGCCCTCGCCATAATGAACACAGCTGCAGTCGCATAGACACAACCTGTGATGATGGGAGCCTCTTTATGTTGCCTTACCTTATGTCGCCTTATCTTCTACCCACTGTGAGGAGACTAATGTCTCTCTGTCACATTCATTTTAATTCTGTCGTTCCCCAACATCCAGTGTTTAAAATTTTTTTTAAGGGGCCATAACCTTTGTTCTGTTACTTGAAGCTGGTTTCTTAATTCAGCAGTTGTGATGGGCTGAATGGCAGACATCAAGCCGACCTACTTGTGTCCAGGCTTTGTTTTTTTGGTTTATTGCACAGGTCAGGAAACAGTCTGGGTCTGTTTTTTGAGGATGGGGTGGGGGTCTCAAGACCATTCCCTGAGAAGCAAGAAGGCAGCTTTAGGCCAGATTGGTCAGTGGATTCATTGTTCTTGATCAACCAGCAGCCCCTCTTGTCGCGTCTTTGGCTTGTGTCAGGGGACATGCACCCGGGAATGTTGCCTCACGCTGACGTCCTTTATGAATGAAAGACTTCTTTGTCGTCTTACACTACATAGTACATTCCAGTGTCGATCTGGTGGACACAACAATTATCTCGTTTACACACCTCTTGAGATGAAATAGGTTTGAATTGAGCTGACTTGCAAATGTATGTGTCGATGTGGGTGTAGAATAGAGAGAAATTTTGTGGGGTTGGGGGACAGTTATGGCAGATCTCATATATAGACCAGTGTCAAAAATAGTTGTGAATAGCAGGGATTCTCAGTCGGCTTTAATATATTCCAGAATTATAATTAATTTTCAAACCACTTGTCGCCGTTTGTGTGACATTTATCAGGATCCAATGTGCATCAAAGCACATGCTACCTGTGGCTTTAATTTTCGAGCTGTAATGCGGAACACACATGAATTACAGGTCACCGTTAAAATATTTTGTTGGCTTCTGTGTACCCACCATTCCATGTCAAGGGCTTGGCTGGTACTGAATAAAACACTACCATCAGACCACTGCATTTTTAGACAAAAATTGCCCTTTGGCTAATACAAACAAAAGACTTGGAACCATCCTTCAGTGACATAGGGACCTCCATGCATCGTCTGTGCTGCTCATTTCAAGTTGTGTTATGGCCAAATATTTTAGACAATCCCCTAACTTCTTTACGGCATTGATTTAAATAGTGAACCCATTAAAGTTAACGAATGCCTAAGCTAATTACACGAGTACTCTAGCTTCTTTATATGGGCATTTTTCTGTGCTGTTTTACCCGCTTTGTGTTACTGGCCTGCCCTCTCCTGGGCGGCCGTTCCCGACGTCCAGTCCACACCAGCCAGGTGGCATTGTGCTGAGTCCCATCTGTTTTCCACAGGATTACGACCTAAGCCAGCTTCAGCAGCCCGACACAGTGGAGCCGGACACCATCAAGCCCGTGGGGATCAGGCGCCTCGATGAGAGGCCCATCCATCCGGAGCCGCAGTACCCTTTGAGATCTGCTGCCCCACACCCCGGGGACATTGGCGATTTCATTTACGAGGTGTGTACAGGGTAGGATTGATCACATCGAGTATTTTTGATTAATCTTAGCCTCTTCTGGGGAGGGCACTATGTGTATATACATAGTCGGAGAGAAAAATTTTACTTTTAATTTGTATCTCTGGAATAAAATATTTTTTATCTTGCATGCATTTCACAATGGATTCTTTCCACTCGCTTCCCATTTCCGCTCTGCCTAAAACAGAAGGAGGAATTTAATATCTTAAATGGGGCCACACTGAACTCTTCTCAAATGAGATTGTGAAGAACACAGTTAAATTAAATTGGTAATGAATTAAACACTAGCCTTGTCAGGAAGACTCAGGGTAATTATCCGTGATTTAAACTGCACTTTATCTCTGGGATGACCTTCCATATGTGATTGCCTTTCCTGTGCTTTATTTGGTTGGTCAAGATCCTCTTCTGTCCCGCTCATTTATTTTTGTTGTTGTTAGGGTACTCTACTAATCTCAACTATTTTAAAAAAGACATCAGTTTCTTGTTTTATTTTAATACTTAATTGATTTCCCTTTCCATTAATCGATGGATCACTAGCCTAACATACTGCCAGAGTTCTGAGCAGTTCATTGCCGCTGGCTCCTGTCATAATTTATTAATATTTTTAAAAAGAGCTGTCATTTATTTTGGGCTGACACTTTGATTTCCTGGTGCCATAATAGGAACTGTTGAATTTTCTTGAGTGTTTGTGACCTTCCCATGTTTTAAGAGGCGATCTTGCCTACTTTGTATGGTTGCTCTACAAAATGAGGCTTTTCTAATGATTGTGTATGTTTTGATTGGGTTTATAAACTTTTGTACGGAAGTTTTTAAAATCCCATAAATAGATTTTTTTGTCTTTTATTTTAGCTAGTGAAAAAAAATGGAAAAAAGCTCATTCAAGCCGATGCTGCTTCAAGAATATAATAAATTTGCGCTCTCATTATCTGCACAGCATTAAATTACTAAAAACTACTACTTGAGCACTATGCTGGAAGCTCTCACATCTGGATTTGAAAAAAAGAACAAGGCTTTGCTGCTCAGCTCTAACTCTATACTTAATTCCACTAAATAGTTGTTTCCTGGATGTGTTGGGTTTTCCCAGCAAAATTATTATTTAGCCAGATTCCAAATTGGAGATTTGGAAAAATGCAAAAATGCATCGAATCAGGTCACTTAGTGGTATCATATTACGGTCTCATTAACTTGGGTGTCATTTTGCTCTGCGAATATTGTACATCAGCTGTTTAAAAATGCTGAAATCTTATATATTATCTTATATATTATCTTATTATATAGGATGTCTGTGTTTTTGGAATGTAATGAAATAATGGTCAAAGTGCAGCTACCTTTATTTTTGTCTAGTAGTCACTGTACGTTCAGAGCTCTATGATGGATGGATTGTGGTGCATGTGGAAGTATTTACAGGATTTCACACATTGTCCCTAGTTTCAACCCTATCACTGGGGGTGATATTGAACTATATTTAATATAGGTGAATTAACCACAAGAACAGTGGCTTGCTTGAATTGCAGTGAACAATCCATCTGACACACTGTGGATAAATACATCAGCGCTGCAGCCAGGAGTGGACATTTAGCTTGTTAGCAGGGAGGAAACAATTTCAAAAGACCAGTTACATAATGAGCGGTATCCAACAAAAGCAATACATAATATTATTTATGTTCGTGCCATCGGAAAGCAGAAAATTGTAGTACTCATCTCGGGTCGGTTTTCAGTTGTGTCTGCCCTTCGGCAGGGGTAGGCCTGCATCAGAACTGAGGTTATTGAGCATAGACTTGTTTTTTTTGTTTTTTTTTATTAAGATGAGTCAGCTCCAAAATTTTAACTCGCTATCAACATCTAATCATCTCAATCTACTAGAAAACATTGCGATCGGTAGAATGGTAAGTGGATTTAACATGAATGCTTATGAAGTTGGGTGAGAAAAGTTCAGTAGTTTGCTGTGCTGCAGCTATGATGAGCAAAGCATGGGCAAAATATTAAAATTGATACCTCTAAGAACTAAAAAAAGAAACCGATGACGCCTAGTTCGTTCACCAAATGGAAGTAAAAATAATAGAGATAAATGAGAAGCAGCCTGTCTGTAGAGTACTTTCCATCCACTGGTTTTTAAAGACAGGTAGGTCAATGTATATTAGGAATGTATACAGTAGTGCTCAAAAGTTTGCATACCCTGGCAGAAATTGTGATTTTGTGTGAATTGATTTTGAAAATATGACTGATCATGCAGAAAAAGTCTTTTATTTAAGGATAGTGATAATATGAAGCTATTTATTTTCACATAGTTGTTTGGCTCTTTTAAAAAAAAACCAAATGGCCCTGATCAAAAGTTTACATACCCTTGAATGTTTGGCCTTGTTACAGACACACAAGGTGACACACACAGGTTCAAATGGCAATTAAAGGTTAATTTCCCACACCTGTGGCCGGTGGTCAGTGAGTTTGTTAGCTCTCACGTGGATGCACTAGGCAGACTAGATACTGAGCCATGGGGAGCAGAAAAGAACAGTCAAAAGACCTGCACAACAAGGTAATTGAACTTTATAAAGATGGAAAAGGATATAAAAAGATATCAAAAGCCTTGAAAATGCCAGTCAGTACTGTTCAATCACTTATTAAGAAGTGGAAAATTCAGGGATCTCTTGATACCAAGCCAAGGGTAGACCAAGAAAGATTTCAGCCACAACTGCCAGAAGAATTTTTCGGGATACAAAGAAAAACCCACAGGTAACCTCAGGAGAAATATAGGCTGCTCTGGAAAAAGACGGCGTGGCTTTTTCAAGGAGCACAATGCGACGATACTTGAACAAAAATGGTCGTGTTGCCAGAAAGAAGCCTTTACTGCGCCAATGCCACAAAAATTCCCGGTGACAATATGCCCGACAACACGTTGACATGCCTCACAGCTTCTGGCACACTGTAATTTGGAGTGACGAGACCAAAATAGAGCTTTATGGTCACAACCATAAGCGCTATGTTTGGAGAGGGGTCAACAAGGCCTACAGTGAAAAGAATACAATCCCCACTGGGAAGCATGGTGGTGGCTCACTGATGTTTTGGGGGTGTGTGAGCTCTAAAGGCACAGGGAATCTTGTGATGAATGCAGCATGTTATCAGAAAATCCTGGCAGACAATTTGCATTCTTCTGCATGAAAAACTGTGCATGGGACGCTCTTGGACTTTCCAGCACGACAATGACCCTAAGCACAAGGCCAAGTTGACCCTCCAGTGGTTACAACAGAAATAAGTTCTGGAGTGGCCATCACAGTCTCCTGACCTTAATATCATCAAGCCACTCTGGGGCAAACGTGCGGTGCATGCAAGACGACCAAAGACTTGGAGGCATTTTGCCAAGAGGAATGGGCAGCAAGAATTTGGGGCCTCATAGACAACTATTGCAAAAGACTGCGCGCTGTCATTAAACTGAGAGTATGCAGACTTTTGAACAGGGGTCATTTCATTTTTTTCTTTGTTGCCATGTTTTGTTTTCTGATTGTGCCATTCTGTTATCACCTACAGTTGAATATGAATCCCATAAGGAATAAAAGAAATGCGTTTTGCCAGCTCACTGATGTTTTCTTTAAAAATGGTACATGTATTACCAATTCTCCAAGGATATGCAAACTTTTGAGCCCAACTGTAGGTGGCGGTCAAATGTGCAACCTCCTCATGTTGGTGAGCGTGAGCAAGTTAGTTCATCACAAACAGGCACGATAATCTCCAGGCTGAGTTTAATTTAAAGAGGCGAGTCTACATTTCAAAACAGAGCACATAAGTAGCACATAACCTCAACACAAATTTGGTAGGAGGAAGATTATTCAAATAATTCATTAACTAATCATTTGTTTTATTTCTGCATAAAGAATGGAGAGTTAGTTAATTGGGATTGGCTCATTTACTCTCCCTCCATAGGACATTTGTACTGTTTTGGGTGGAGAGAATAAAGAATTGTACCCAGGGACCCATGATTCATCTGGCCATGATTACCTTGGTGTTAACTTCTGTTTCACACATCTTGCGGTCTTCATAAGAATCAATATTTGCTGTTCGAATGATAGTTATTGCTAAGGGTACAAAATCAAAGACATAACAATCTCACTTCTCAGAGTGCACAATACCTTGCTTCTAATTTAAAAAGTGCTTTTGAAACTAGTGATGTCATATATATTTCACTTAGATATATTTGTTGGATTTAAAATTTTACGAGACCCAAGAGTTCAAGATGATTCTGCAAGATCTCCCTATGGAGTTCACCTTTTATAATCCCTGTTAGAAAGTAGCTGAATGTTTCTGAATGTTAGCGTCGCTGATGGCATTTAGAACCTCAAGCAGCTCTGGGTAGTGAAGCAGTGAAAGTGCCGGAAGCAAACCTTTCCGGCATGCAGACGAGGCTTCTCATTACAAACCCAGGGGCGCCTGCTGTAGGTCAGAGCATTTAGTCCGATCCCCAAGGCTGAACCATGTGTAAAAGCATACCAGGGCCATAGGGAGCTGAGGTAGTGCATCCCTGCAGTTTTTCCTACCCCTTATTTGATAAATTATATGTACTGGGCAATAGGAGGGGGCAATAGGTAAAAATATATCTAATAGTGCTTTTTAGTGTCTTCAAAGTCAATTGTTCATCTTTAATCTTTAGGAATGTGTGCCTCCAATATCTTGCTGCAGTTAACGGCAGGTTACTTAAGAAACCGTGTGCTTGGTTCATATAGAAGTCTGGAAATCAGTATTAATCGATTTAGTGACATCCTCGGATCTGCACTGGAAATACAGTGTCTGTCAATGGAATGAGTCTTATGTCTCCCACTCTTTTTTTTGTCTTTTTAATTCTTCACTGATAGGGTCTTAAGGCTGCGGATAATGACCCGACTGCCCCTCCTTATGACTCCCTGCTGGTGTTTGACTACGAGGGCAGTGGTTCCACAGCGGGCTCCCTGAGCTCGCTCAACTCCTCCAGCAGCGGGGGGGACCAGGACTACAATTACCTCAACGACTGGGGGCCCAGGTTCAGAAAACTTGCAGATATGTACGGCGGAAGTGACGACTAATCAGGGCCACGGGTAAGGTGGGGGAGGGGTTGGAGGGATGGCGCAGTAGGCGATGCAATTGGGAGTGGCACTTTTCTTTGGGACAGGGACAGCTTTGGAAAAATAAATTCCTGAAGAAATACAAACAAACAAAAAAGAACAATGAAAACACAAACTTTGGCTTAACAATGTAGTCTACTGGCAGATCTGCTTGTTGGACATTTTTTTATTGGCTGCAGTCCAGTTCTAGCCCAGCGGGTCATTGATGTCATTGATCTTAACAGCGCTCAGTTACACCTGAATTTCACAATACAGAAGCACTGGGATTTTAATGTGCCTTTTTGTACATTTTTGGATCTGAATAATTAGTTTTACGTTCAAGGCATTATTGGTACTGACTTGGAAGTGATTTCAAAAATTAAGAAGGTATGTTAAAATATGGTATGCTACTACATGCTTTTTTGGTTACGCCCTAGTTGGTTGAACTATTTAGTGAACAACAGAGACGATAATGATGAAGGTATCTTTGTGTGATGATGGGATGGGCAAAACACCACAGGACAGCATTGTACAGCAAGATAGTCTTTAAGATTGATTTCTCACAAAAAAAAACATTTTAACTTATGCAGCTGGTTGCAAATAAAGGGAGTCATAAATAATTTTGTAGCAGTTTTTTTTTAACTCTTGAAGTGATAAATAAAGTAGTATTTTACCTCTTTTTTTTGGTTCTAATCTGTACACTATTTGCCTTATAGTCATCCTTTGGTACTTAAATTTTTACTTCACTGTAAAGAACAAGTGTGTACATAATATTTTCGTGTTTTTTTTTGGGCGGTAGTCTACGAAAAAGTGCTAAAAGTTCAGAACTTGTATATGTATAATTTGGACTACAAATTAAAGTTTTTGTTTTTGCATGTTTTTATCTTTTCATTATAAAAAAAGGTATTTCCAAAATTAATTTATGAACAAAAATGACGTTTACACGACTTATTGACATGTAATGACTTGCAGGAGGTAAGAAAAAATGTTTTTGTAAAAAATAATAAAAGTCAAGA
>JAOVYW010000001.1:3992673-4007281 GCA_025775045.1 Hiodon tergisus
GTATCACCATCACCTGGAACCCCCCCCCCCCCCCTCCAACCACATCACGCAGACACACACTTCAAAAGTCAACTGTCATCAGGCACAACATCCTGTCTCCTGAGCAGCATCCTCAGTCAGTCCATCCGGCTTCAGCATCCATATGCTAATGTCTCGCTGTTTACTAGCATCCAGGCGGGTAGAGGGAGGGGGAGGAAGGGGGAATCATCTAATTTAGAAAGAAACACAAAATTATGGATGTTTAGACTCATAATTAGCAAAGGTTGTACGATTAAAAACTTGCAAGGCTGTTTTCTTCTTAAATCCCTGGGCATTGTACTGTTTTCAAACGGCACGCTGCGGTTAGCAAGGCATTCGACTTCTTGCAACATTCCCCACTATTCCTCCTGTAGCTATTTATTAAAATTTAAAACTTAATTGCTCCATTTAAATTAATTGGAAGGAAAAAAATTCCAGTTAGTCTCTTGAAAAATTAATCCTCCACAGTAGCGTCAAAGCAGAGGAAACGGCGGCCCCCCCGGTGGGGGGGATGACAGTGTGCAGAACTGAGACACGAGCCTTGGCTTCAATGTCACCTATGAGATTTTCAACACTGCACTGGAACCTTTCTGGAACAGGCGTAGTTCAGTGCGAAACCCAGATACGGGGCTTCCGCTTCCTAGATCCAGTTGCTTGCAGTATTGCTCCTAGTTCGCATTATGATGAACAATTTCAATGAGGAAATATAAATATTAAATATAGCTTAAACAATATTTTTTCAGTATTAACTAGCATGATGAATATTTTAGGAGACAAATCAAGGGCCACGTGCCAAGAGGGCATATTAGTCTTTAATGCAGTCGCCTCAAACACTTTTCGTCTCTTCCATATGCATCACTGGATCGGATTCAAATGTTAAGGTATGCTCATTGTTTTGTGGTAAGTGAATTTCCTCTTCAGTAAACACACAAACACAGTCATGATATAATAGGCACTTGTGTAGAATTCATCTTTGAGAAAATCATTTAAAAAAAATTCTGTATTCTACAAATATATATTTTTTACTGCTATTTCAGAGACAAAACTATAAATTAGTTTCTAATTCAAATATACTGGTAATGGAAGTGAAAGTATGATCCACTGGCCACAGAACGCGCCATTGTTCCAGTCAGGTGGCTGCGATTTCTTTGAAACATTCATTTGGCGATGCCGGCTAGATCACAATGATGGGCCATACTATAAACAGAAAACAAGAAATTTCTGTGAAGGTGAAGTTTATGCGAACGTTTAGAGCCAGACCTTTGGTGTGTCTGCAAACACAACCATGCACATTACCATATCTACTTAGATAACAATTCCTGGGTCATTTACTCTTTTTCAAATATTAACCAACAACACCACCAGTATAGTATTATTAACTGAATATTTTAAATAAGACATCTGAATTTAAGTCTATCAAAGGTTGATCTAAACTGATGAACATGTAGGCCTATTGGTAGGCCTACATAGTGCAAGTTTCAACATTGTTCCTGACAACATGCTTTACACAGTATAGGGCAGCGGTTCCCAAACTGTGGGTCTCCCAAATGGGGTCGCCAGATCCAATGCAACACATATCAGACATAAATGTTTTCCATCTATCAGCAGAAATACGTAAACACTAAGTTCAGGTTTTCTTTTTTATGGCTAACACAAGATGGCAAAATGCTATAAAAATTTAATGTGCTAATATACAATACGTGTTCAGTTCCTATCTGCATTTGTTTGTTTTTTTGTTTTTTTGTTTGTCTTTGTTTAATATTCTGGCATGATTTAAGATATAGGGAACTCATTTAGTATTCATTTATTATTATTTTTTATAGGCATGGGCATGGTATACTTCAGTAGAAAATACAAATAAACCCATCAATCACTGGCATTACATTATAGAGCAATATTGAACCATTTGTCTGAGAAAGTTGTAGATATATTTTACTTCTAAACACGGTTTACTTTAACTCATTTTGAAATTTGACTGTGAGAAGCTTGGTCATGTATATGTGGGCTTTTACTTGCCCCCGTTTCCCTTAAACCCTGTGAGGAAATTGCTAATTATTATTTTTGGGAATTTAAAAACAGTGTTTAACACTTTAACCTAATAATTTATACAATAAACAAGAAAGTCTCCCACTTCCTTAATAATTTAGACGTAAGCTAATGTTGATTTATTCAAGAAGGGTGCTGCCACCAGCGGTGCCCGGAGTACCAAAATTTGAATTAAACTAGGACAGTGGCAGGCTAGTCTCTAATAACATTTGGATAATTTTATTATTGCTCTTGGCTCAGTTCATTTCCTCCTCCAGTAGCTGCATGAAATTGTTTGATTCTCGAATCGCCTTGAGTTGCTGCCTCGAAGAGGCAGGTGGTGCAGAGGAATGTAACATTCTCCCACACCAAGCCCACACAAATAATGCTTTATATTATTAGCTCCCATAATGTTATTACGTTTGCAGCTTTAATGACATAACTCACTCCCAGAAATGACAGGTTCCTGTCAGAGAGACGATATTGATATCAAAGCTCATCCCTTTGCTTGTAATAAATGTAAGAATGCCCATGTCAATAAAAAATATGAGACACTTCAGTCAGAGGCCTTTATAGGAGAAATAATAGAATTTTGGAGAGCTTTTTCAGTTTCACGTTTTTTGTCTATGTTTTCTTTCCTCAGAGCGGTTGTGCAGTGAGATTTAGTTTGCTGGATTTATGCCACCATCTTTACCCTTTACCCGCTCCTCTACTTTGTGTAATGTAGGAATTTCATGTAACTTAATTTAACGTATCCTTTCCATTATAGCAGATGGATACTTTATACAAGAAAATATTCAATATAAAATATTTTAAAATATAGTACTGTGTATTTCTAATTAGTGAGTTTAGACATTCCCAAAAATTAAATGTGGTTCATCCCCACTCCCTCTTACACCAAAGCAGCTTTCTTTGGGACTCACATTTGTCTGCTTTGCCAGTCACAACCTGGGGGAGCCAGGGATTCCATTAAATAGACTGTACATCAGTGACAGCATCACATGTTCAAACTATGCTATTTAAAGCGGGTATCTATGTAGTTGCTTTGTGTGCAGTGAGTTATAAGGGGCAGGTTGAAGGATCTAGGCGAGTTTGAATGGGGCATTTGAATGGCAGTCACACTGTTATATGTATCATGGAAACAGCAACACTGTGTATTGTGAATGGTTCACTGCCAAAAACACATCCAGAAAACAGTGGTCTGAAACATCATGTTCATGACATAGGCCTATGGATGCTGAACCATGTAGGGATACTGTCTGTCATATAACAACTGTGGTGGCAAACGGTATATCGGAACAACTCGTCTCACGGATGGGGTATAGCAGCCAACAATTAAGCTGAGTGCCAGTCCTGTCAGCGAAGATCAAAGAACTGCAATTGCATTTTTCTAGGGAATGCAGACACTAGAGAAGGAGTGGAAAAATGTGGCCTGGTCTTATGAAGACAAATGAATGGATCAACCCTACCGGGTATCAACAATGCAAGCTGGTGGTGGCAGTGTGATGGACTGCGGTATGTTTTCTTGTGGGACAACATTTGAATGCCATAGGATATCCATCTGAGAATGGGTTCTTCCAGCAGGGTAATGTCAGAAGGCCTGGATTTTCCAGGTATGGTTCTTGGATCTTGACTGTCAATTCAACTAACTGCAGTGGCCTCCAGTTACTAGATCTCAATCCAGTTGAGCATGTGGGAATAGATGGGCGTAGAGTAGAGATCCTCCACCATCCAATTTATGACAACTATGGGAAACAATGGAGTCGACATTGGCCGGCATCCCTGGGGTGCACTTTCGACACCTTGTAGGTGTACCTAACAATGTGACCACACAATGTAGTAACCTTGACATGACGTGATTTTTGTGTCCAGAGTTGCAGAGTTGTATTCTTGGCAAACACAAAAACAGGTACAGGAAAATGTTGACTCTCTATCAAGGGTTAAATTTATCAGAAAAACAAATTTGTGTCATGAAAAGAGTTATACCTCTGTGAATGGCAAACACCATTCCATGTTTTTGTCACTAAAGATCTTTACAGAGAGTACATTTTTTTAAAGCTAACTGGTGTTTTTTACTTTTCTTTCTTCTTTTTTTTGGGATCTTGTGTCTTTGTTTGATCTGTAAGCCTGTTATTCAGGCGTTGAGTATGAGTATTGGTTGCTGTGAATAACTACTAGTCACTGCCACATAACCGCTTTAAAATGCACTAATCAATATATTGCACACCTGAGACCTTGCCAGGTTGGTAGAGGCACACAAAGTGTAAATGTGTGATTAGACTCCTCAGGACATTGTTTACAGTTTATCGGCCCCTCTCGGGAGGAGCCTCATCTTGGTGCAATGCAAAACCCAAATTAGGTGTTGATGAAACACATTAGTTGTATATATAGGGGAAGGGGGAGTGGGAGCTTGGGTGATTGGGTGATATCCAGAAATTTGGAATGCTACAATCTGTAGTTTTAGAAAAAACACAAATGCCAACACTTTGCTCTGCACACATCCGAATATTCATAACTTGTTGTAAGGCAGTTTGGCTAACGGCAAGACCATCTTGCCATAGAGACCACTCAGTTACTCTCGGTTTTACATTCTCAGTGTAGAAGTGATGCATTTACTGGTTCTTATTTCCTACAGATATTTTCATGCTTGAGGTATGTCTTCAGTGTGACATGGCAATAACCTGCAGAAACATGTCCTGAGCAAGAACGTATCCGCTTCTTCTTCCTCCTCAGTTTGGTTTGGTTCAGCTCGAATTATCGTAAAAAGCAGCCCAGCATGTATCCCAGCATTTTCCCTGGAATAGCTTCTTTTTAACAAGGGCGTGACAATCAGCACTCACTTTAGTTCTTCTTTTTTTTTTTTTTTTTGGAGGGAACAATCTTACATTTTTTTTTATATCACACACACTTCTGATGCACCTTCTCTGGAAATTTGATTACACCAGAAACCTTATTTCATTTGCCAGTGCCGAAACCTGAAAATTTAAGGGGCATCTAAAAATGTGAATGTCATTCGTCTACCTTTTTATGTAGAAAAAAATAAAACATACTAAGATACATACTATTAAGCAGTCATATTATTTGTTAAGATTTAGTGCTCCTTGTATTCAGGAATTGAATCCTTGATTTGCAGAGCAATTACATATCCTGGATCGGCCAGCTGCCGTGAAGTTTTCTTTAAAAAAACGTAAACGAGCAAATAAAGAGGTGTTTTTATCAAATCAGATTGCTAAATCCATTTTTTTTACCTCGGCATTCTCATACATGGACCCACTGACGTATGTGTAAAGAGACAAGAGTGCCGCCATATCAAGGAAACAAGAAAAAAGTTAACCAAGTAATTTGTATAAACTCCACTCTGCTTTGCTCCACAGCCCATTGCTTCAAACAACAAGCCTTTAGAAAATGCAGTGTCAAACTTGCTAAACAGAAACCATTCTCTCGATCCCAACCTGTGACCTCATTTGTATGATGTGGCAGGCTGGGTACAATATCTGCACACATCAAGGATGAGGCATTGATGGAAAATGGCCTCCTCAAGGTCTGACTTTGACCTGTATGAACAATACAAGTCAACAGACATGTGGGTCGCCATTTTTTGGTCATACAGATAGTGTCCGGGAATTTATACATTTAATGTGTAAAGAAATGCAGTGTGACGGGGAAAAAAACAAAAAACTCTCTGTGATCACAGTACACATGAACATGATGCCATCTGCACCGCAGAGGTCAATGCTGGTTAGGGAAGCTTACCTGGTAGTGGTTCGAGTAATTCGCTAGAACATAAATATCAGTGTTACACTGTTATTGTCACCGTGGGACTTGAGTACAATCCAAGGAAAATAGAGCCTGATCCTCTTCCATGCATTTATAAGATTTTTTTGTCTTATCAAAAATAATGAGCACAATCAAATCTCTACCAGCTGCTTTGTGAGACGTTTAACATGATATCTGGAGTACTAAATGGACTGTTCCATTACACTTTAGTTTTGCTGAAGAAGAAAAAACATGTATAAAGTAAGAGAAAGATAAAGAAGGTCGCTAATATACTTCCCTGTTAGAGCATGTGGGTCCAATTGAAGAGAGAGACGGTGTAGGAAGAAATAAAATAGCCAACTGTAGTGCTCAGCCTCCAGGCAAATAACTTTATTTTAATGCTTTAATCCAGTGCTTGTTTTCTTTTGGGACATCGTGGTCAAAAGATTGGGAAATAAAATGCAGCTTCTTGGTCATGTTAGGATATGTATGTGTGTGTGTGTGTGTTATTTTTTCATCTTGGGTTTATCCAACTTCTGTGTAGCGTACTAAAACCCTCACAGTAAAACCATGATCTCCGCAAATAGCTGCTGCTCATCTAATGTTAAGCACTAAGGGGACAAACTAATTTCAGTCCAAGGAGTTCAGCAATTAACTGATCTGTGTCATACATACATACAAGGGGGGTCCCCTAAAGTTAAACCTACATTTAAGTATAGCGTCAAAACAAGTCATTCCAAAAACATGGAGATTTCAATGTAATAACATACCACCAAACATTTATTACAGTGGCTGACAATGTTTTTTTCACTGAGACCTACAAATAGTGTATGACACTGGGGAAATTTAGAGATGTCCGTACATCCGGTGTATATAATGTCAAATTTATTTTTAGTTTAGTTTATAAACTAATTGATTTCCTTTGTGTCTCAACATGAACTAGAAGTTTATCCTCATGTGACCTTGCCAGCTCAGCCCTTTGGACTGTGCCTCACTTTTTATCATATTTAACCTTTCCAGTTTCCCTTTGGGCGAAGACATATGGAGATGATATCAGCCACCAGCGTTTTCATAGAGGAAGTCTCCTAAACTATATTTAAAGCATTTATTAAAACGAGCCTAGTTTTCCCTGTGTTGATTCTAAACACAATGCACAGAATTCTCACCAAACTTTATTAAATATTATTAAATAATATTTATTATACTATTATGTTATTAAATTAAATGTAAACGGTGAATATTTGAGATGTGTATTAAATGAGGTGAAAATAATACCACAAGTATCAATATTTTGTAAATGTGAGCACATGAAACTATCAAATGAAACACTCAGGCAGCACTTTTGAGATGCCTCGTCATTTGGTCTGTCTCTTTTTCATGGGTTTTGTAAAAAGCATGTCCAACACCTTCTTTAAAAAGTTACATTTTGAGCTCAGCTTCTATTAATCTCTGCCATGGGGCATGATATTTCAATTGTACTCAACACGACTTTGATCAGGATGCTCAACGCGGCATAACAGAATGCAAACAAAAGAAAGATTGAATTTACTGGAGAGGGCTCCTGTTGGAAGTGCCTTTGCACAATGTTTAGAATTAAGTGTAAGGAGCTTTTTGACAGCTGGCTAACTGAGGTAAATTATATTTACCACAATCATGTGTAGGAGAAAATAACGTTCTTCCTTTGATAAGAGAAAAAAATAACTGTATAATGCTGCCACTCTTTCTTCAGAGTGTCGCCTGCTGAAGCCATAAAACTACTTAAGGTCACTTAATGATATACAAAACGAATCCGAATTGAAACCGTTAGGAAGTTTTGTTATTTACTAAGGCATGACCATAACATGCAACTCAAATAAGGTTATAGACAGGGGTTCCAATTTTTTATGCAAAGAATGGCAAATCTCACATTGTACAATTACATAACAGAGTGAAACAGAAACTAGACAGACATCGTGTCCCACGAGGACTGGAATGAGATCATTGCTATATTTGTTAATTTTTTTCTCACGTTTTAAAGTGAGAAAATACATCATAATTGTATCGAAGACTTTCCATCAATGGTTTGCTGCTGTATTGTTTGGCAAATATAGTTTAACAAGGAAGTCAAACGTTTCGTTTCGTTTCGTTTTAGCCCTTTTTACTATTATTATTGTACAGCTCTCTCTTTGTAAACGCCTCACCATTCCAAGAACAAAAATGAACGTTGTGCATTAGCAACTAATTAGCGACTCTTTGAAGCAGTAGGGGGCGCTTGAGAGAAAATTAATGAACACCCTTCAGTCCAGTGCATTTTTCAGACACAGCAATTAAGGGTTAATAAGACGTACTCCATGCCATTTAGTATTTCCTACTTTGTGTGTGGAAATGATCAAAATATGAACTACCCATGAAATATATATATAAAAAATATTAATGCATGAATAAAATAGTAAAAAATTATAATATGTTTCACTGAAAGAATGCATTTTTCGTATTATCGACATTTAACATTTAATTTTTAAATTTACATCGAAAATAATTGCTTTAAAAAAATCATTTAAATCTGCACCATTATTGCGCAATATTTATCTTCCGTGTTGCTATCACAGACACTGTACATGGGGCAGTACCCATTCGATATAAATTCCTCACAGTTGTCAACTACAGCTAGGGGAACTGTCTTCAATCTTTTAAAATTATGCCTGGCTGAACATTTTTAATTCGTTAGTGCATCTCCCCCGGGCGCTGATTCAGACTTGATTTGGGTACAGCAGACTCGGTGTTCTTATTTGTATACGTAATTTTGGAAGTCATATAGCCATGGGAAAAAAGATAAAAATTTTGTCAAAATTACCACCAACCCATTGATTACTTGGGAAATGATCATCAACAAGTTTCCCGACCCTATTACCGAGATCGACGTGTCAGCTGATCGGAAAATGGCTTGAAAAACTTGCATACAACGTTTTAAACAACAAAAAAAATCAAATGACACAAGTAACAATCTATATAATTATGGTCATCTGCAGCATTCCCCTTACTGGCAAAGAAACACTCCATTCGCAGAAATCCCCTGCGGAAACGTTACATCAAAACTAATCATAACGATTAAAATCAGCTTTTCGATGCAAGAGTTGGAAAACGCTGTGATTCTGCTTTATGCAGAAATTTGCTGGATCTTTTTTTTTTTTTTTTAAGAAATAAAAAAATACAGCAATGTTGAAGGCCAACGTACTGTCTCCCTGATCAGTTACTTTCATTGAAGTTTTATTTTTCAGATTGGTTTAGACTGGGGTAGAGGCATGAGCTAATTGTATCCTGATCTTTGCCTTAAGGGGTTTCGAAGCCCTGAAGCAAGTATTCTCTGTATTTTGTTCTGTCTACCTAAGCCAAGCTATTGCATTTCTCTCTGGTGTTGCGAGGGAAGCAGATCGCGAACGAAATCGGAGGAAAAGAGAAGCGAAAAAGACACTTGATGTTCTTCAATGTTTCAGGTAAAGACTGATAGATTTGTTATGCTTTTATTTGCTGAGGCTGTTATGGTTGGGACTTACAGGGCGCAGCTCCTTTTACGCATGTGCCAGGAGAGAAGCGCCACAGTTCTTACAAAAAAGAATTTAACCACTTCATGGGAAATGTGTGTTGCTTAATCATTCTATCGGTTTTAACGGATGCCGAACGAATTTTAAAAGCGTGGACTTTAACTCAAAAGAAAATACTTCGTCCCACGATAAGAAAGCACTGCGCCCTTGGTCTATATTAGCTCCTGGCTTGTAGAGCTACGAAAACGTCTGTTCTTTTCTTTTCCGGAGTGCACCGTAGTCCCACATATTCAGTGTTTGAGCTGTCTGTAGAAGCTTTGCCGATGTTTGATTGTACTATGCCGGTTTCAATTCCTTGGTGTCCCTGATTCAAGAATGCTAATAAAAGACACCGTTGTGGTGGAGTAATGTCGCCGGGGGGGGTTTATTATTATAATACATTTTTTGTTCTTACAGGGGGTACCTAGTCCACATACATTAATGGGGATCCCATGAACAACTTCGTACTTACCGTCTTTTTATTACGACACCCCTATCTTTGTTAACAAAGGGTTTTTTTGGAGGTAGTCTACCGCGTAATGAGTCTAAGCGCTGTTCTGGGATTTTTGAGACACTACCGCATGATACGCGAACGTTAGACGAAAATGTGCTTTTTTGTCTTAATATTAAGCTCGGATTCATCCGTTATCGCCTTTCCCGTATTACTCAGAAAACGTCGATTCGGACATCTTATAAATTGCATGTTTTGGTGGCGTAGGGCTTGGGCGCTTCTTGTTCCTGGGAAATTACTACTTCTCACACGATGAGGTTTGTAGTGGAACTGGGACGTCGGTAACGGAAAGTGCCGTTTTCATGGGTCCTCTGCATAATTTATTGCGGGTAAAATATTTTGTAGTGTCATTAAATGTAGTTTCTTGTGGTGTCTTTAGAAGGAAATCGGTTCACAGTAGTTCAACCAAAATAAACTCAGCATGTTTTTCCCACGCTGGTGAGCAAGTGACAATTGATAGATTATATGACCGGTATGATTAGCACCAATTAAAAAAAAAAAACTTTGTTTATATTAGATTTACTAACCAATCTGCATGCCTACTGTGGTACTAGAGCTGTACGTGATGGAGTTAAGTTGTAAAAAATCGTCCTTTAAGTTGGATAATATTTAAAAGAAACAGAAAGTTAAGAAATAAATTTTTTCACCGAACAATGTATCAACATGTTTAGTAAATGTTGAAGTAAGTATCTTGTTGCTGTATTGTAGTTATAGATTCAATGTCTCCAACGTAATGTAGGAAGCCCGGGTTTCAAGCGAGTGGCTAAATATATATTTTTGTTTTCCATTAGCCCTCTATCTTTTCAGAAAAGGTTTGTTTGCTTCGTCGGCTTTGTTTCCGATTTAGATTTTTTATGATGGCAGCGGATTTATTATCTAGGTTTTCAGGAAGATTAATCGAAAATATCCACTAGGAGTCAGTCTTGTGTCTTATAGAAAATACACTCCCTCTTGTGTCATATTATGATTTAATAAAAATATGTAAAGTTTTATAAAAAATCTTTCTAAGAAGGATATTGTGTATTCTTTTCATTTAATTTAATTCAATATTCAATATTGTTTGGTACATAAAAGACCAAATCGATTACAAATGGTCAGATAATATTGGGTGGGAAAAAAAGTTTTCATTGAGTCAGTTGTATCATTACTGATTTTTGATGCTCTCACGCCTCCATCCACCTATCACTGGCTCTTGTCGTCAATATGTTTGTCCATCACAGACACACCCCATCTGCCTTGAATGTGAGTCAGTAGGGCAGTGTTTGCCAACCCCGTTCCTGGTGGGACAGCGTGTCTGCTTTTCGTTTCAATGGATCGGCTCAGTTGCTTAATTGGCACTTGGTTGAACTAATTAAGTGATTAACAGCATTTCCCAGTCATTTTCAGGCTCTTCCTTCGTTGATCATTCGGTTAAGGCTTCCATTAAGCAATTTAATTGCTCCATTGGAACGAAAACCAGCAGACACGATGTGCTGCCAGAAACAGGATTGGAAAACACTAGTTGGGGGATGTAGGTTTCAAGACTGTATTTGGCGTCGGTTATGGCAAGGTGTTGGTCGTTTGAACATCAAGTATGTTCAATAGATTTTGATGTCAACATTACAGGGCCAACACTTGTGCTGTAAAAAAATGAAGTTATGTGTGTGACCCTGTGTGTGAGCGCTGCTTTAAAACATTTCAGTTTTTCTCATTTTGCTATGTGGTTCTTTGGACCCTTTTACCTAAATCTCTTAGGACAGAAAACATCTTGAGGATTAATTTCCAACAGAAGCTATAATGATAATGAGTAGTTCAATACCATTAACCCTCATTTTATTATACTTGCTTTACTGTATTTGCTTGGCAGATACCATACATCTCCATAGGTTTATATTTAATCATGCAGCTGGATATTTCCTAAAGGAATTAGGGTTAAGCACCTTGCTCAAGGGTGTCATTGGATTTGAACCAGCAACCTTTGAGTTATAGTGCAAACACCTTCAAAGTGGTTGTGTAGTGAATTGGTATTTGTTTTGGGGTAAAAAACTTTTGGGATTGCATTTTGCACTTTACTAGCTATTTCATTTGGATGCCATACAAGCTGCGATACAAGCCCATATGTTTGTGGGGTACAATTTTTAGTCGTGGGTATTTTTGTTCTAGACTGTTTAAAATATTAGCAATAATAAACTTATTACATATTATGTAATAAGACATAAATAATGTAATATTATGTCATTAAATATCATATAACTTACTCCAAAGTTGCAAATTTCCTGCTGTCTTAAATGGTTCAGACTGTCGAGTAAACACTTTTCAAATGTTTATAGAGGTCTTTGCCCAAAGCAATCCAGTTGTTTGGCACGTTATTAATAATTTATTGTTGAATTCATTAAACCACAGTGACAGCTTGCTGTTTACTTCAGGAATAAAATATGTTTATAGATGCATATTCAGGGACAATCTTTGGACTGTAAGTTTTTTTATTTCTCCACATTACTATTAGTAAAACTACTGAGCTGGATATTATAAAAATATTTTGGAAGTTTTTTGTTTGTGTTGTACACATGATTACCTGTATGAAGCACAAAATACAGTAACTATTAAGTTTTTGCACGTTTCATACTAATGTTGACTTTAACTGATGCGTTGCCCATCCTTACTAAATTATTTTTGGAGCAAACATGCTGTAGGTAAGTACAAACTGCTACAGGTCACAAACGAGGGGATTTTTATTTTCAGATGAGGTTTGTGGAAACGCAAAGCTGTTCACCAAAATTTAAGAGGATGTAGTTAATTGAGGTCCTCATTTTCTGCCTTCAGTTGAATTAAATGCTTCGCCTTAACTGAGATCCCACATATGTTGTATATAATGTGAAGCATGTTCATAGAACCGATCTATGAAAACCATTTTCTGTGGCCACTTATCCAATTTAGTGTTGTAGGCCAGACAGGATGGAACACTATCCCTGGCAGGGTAGGAGTCGTAGCCCTAGACATAGACACGGGCACACTCACATAGGGCCAGTTTTGCAGTCGCCAGTCCGCTTTGGACAATGGGAGGAATCCATGCAAACTCTTGGAGATCTTGAAAACTCCAGAAAGACAGTCCCCCAAGCCTGATTCGAGTGCCAGACCCTGGTACTCTGTGCTGCCATCCTTTGGACCATAATACATTTTGAATTTTGTTGTTATTTATATAATTATCAGTGGTAGAATTAAGAAGTGTAATTATAATGTGTTCAATGTTAGTTGTAGTAGCAGTTGCAGTAGTTGCAATTGCAAATATAATGTTATTTGTTTCAAATATGAATGTTTTGGAGAGGGTTATGATTGCATTACTGTTAAATATTTTTGTTGTATCTCAATGGTGGAACACCAGCATTGCCCAGAATATAGGTTCTACACCTTAACACCACTAAAAACTGGTCTGGTGGGTTGATTGACAACAAAACACAATCGAGCCTTTCCACCACAGGAGAGCTGATATGCGGTGTTCCAAGGGAATGCAGAGATGGTCGATTTTGGGGCTCCTGCGTGCAAGCAGACTCTGCCCTGGAAAAAGATCTGTTCAAAGCACGTATAACTTTTTTTTGAGCAACACAGAGCATAGGGTCCAATGGGCAGCGTAACATGTGATGTAGGTATGTGCTTAACAAATGATAAAAGGGATATGCCACACCTCTTCATCACTGAATTCAGTTTCATTCAGTCCCATAGCCACAGGTGTATAAAATCAAGCACCTAACCATGCAGTCTGCCTTCACAAACATTTCTGAAAGAATGGGTCGTTCTAAAGAGCTCACTGAATTTGAGCGTGGTACTGTAATAGAATGCCACCATTGCAAGAAGTCAGTTCGTGAAATTTCTTCCCTGTTAGATATTCCATGATCAACTGTAAGTGGTATTATTGCAAAGTGGAAGCGTTTAGGAAACACAGCAACTTAGTCACGAAGTGGCAGACCACGTAAAGTTACAGAGCGAGGTCGCCGAGTGCTGAGGCGTATAGTGCGTAAAAGTCACCAGTGCTCAATACTGACTCAATAACTGCAGAGTTCCAAACCTGTGTGGGTATCAACTGTAAGTGGTATTATTGCAAAGTGGAAGCGTTTAGGAACCACAGCAACTCAGTCACGAAGTGGCAGACCACGTAAAGTTACAGAGCGGGGTCGCCGAGGGCTGAGACGCATAGTGCGTCAAAGTAGCCAATGCTCAATACTGACTCAATAACTGCCGAGTTCCAAACCTCCTCTGGCATTAACATCAGCACAAAAACTGTGTGCCGGGAGCTTCATGGCATGGGTTTCCATGGTCGAGCAGCTGTATGCAAGCCTTACATCACCAAGCACAATGCCAAGCGTTGGCTGGAGTGTTGTAAGGCACGCCGCCACTGGACTCTGGAGCAGTGGAAACTTGTTCTATGGAGTGACGATCTGGAAGTCTGATGGACGAGTCTGGCTTTGGAGAATGTTTCCTGTCTGACTGCATTGTGCCAACTGTAAAATTTGGTGGAGGAGGGATAATGCTATGGGGTTGTTTTTCTGGGGTTAGCCTAGGCCACTTAGGTCCACTGAAGGGAAATGTTAATGCCTCAGCTTACCAAGACATCTTGAAAAATTCTATGCTTCCAACTTTGTGGAAACAGTTTGGGGAAGGGGCTTTTCTGTTCCAGCATGATTGTGCCCCAGTGCACAAAGCAAGGTCCATAAAGGCATGATTGGATGAGTTTGGTGTGGAAGAACTTGACTGGCCCGCACAG
>JAOVYW010000001.1:4068357-4092087 GCA_025775045.1 Hiodon tergisus
GTTCTATATTAACTCAATGTTAACTGGTTTAAAAGGGATAATTGCTTATAGTTTGGCATTATTCATCATTAGAGACTGTGGGCTAAGAGGGTAAACTGTGAATGCTACATTATATTTAGAATTACACAAAATCCAATTTCCTAAATAAAGAAAATAAACAGAATGTGTGGATCACTACGTATGTCACTACAACACACCTGCGAAAGCCATGCACACATGTTCATCCAAGGCGCAGATTTTGCGGACAGTTCTTTCCTCTTGCAATTTTGCAACAGACTTCTTCTCAACGCCGAGAACAACGATATCTTTTCCTCGGATTCCAACCTAGCACACAAGCAAAAATAAATCAGCTCCATGTGAAAACCAGGCGATTCGAACTCGTGTAAAAGGGCAGTCTCGTCTTTGGGGGAAAACATTAAAAACAATAATTAAAATTAACACAATCTATTCACTTAGGAGTTGCAGCAAACACACAATACTGAAACATCCTTGTCATGCAACGAAAAATAAACTTACAAATTCGAAGGAAAGTTATGGTACTTAAGTCCAAAAAAAAAAAAAAAAAACCCGCTGCTGCATAATTCGCAAAGACAATCGACTTTTTGCTACAATAAGTACGACTATATATTCGATGTAAAGGGAGAAGAAATGAAAATTAAGTTACGACAGGTCTCGCTAACAAGCAGTATGACAGCATTTTATTTTGAAGGAAGGGTGCAAGTTTCCGATCTTCAGAGCCTTTTCCCTTTGTTAGCATAGCATTAACATGCAAGTCATCCATTAACATAAGTAGCGACAACATAATCGCAATTAAGCCTTTAATACAAGTCAAATAAGTTTTAAACAAATAACACAAGCTCAAAACAGTTATAGAAACGTTATCTAAATATAATCTATGGCTTAAGCGAATGTTCCTACATTGGCATCACTAGTCTCAGTGGGGAGCGAAACAACTTACCGCAGTGGACCCTTTCTTCACGGCTTCTTGAGCATATTCTACTTGGAAGAGATGACCGTCCGGAGAAAAGACTGTGATTGCTCTGTCATATCTGGCAGCCATGTTACAATAAAAATATTTGATTTACTACAACAAATATATGCTAAATCACGCAGCAACTACACCTTTAGAGCTTACGTTCCAACATACGTTTCCTACGCATGCGTGTGAACCATGACCCTGGACGATACCAAATAATTATATAAATGGGGACTGATCAGGAAAAAGTTTCACGAAATTTCAACATTTTCCGAATGGGATCTGATTCCCTAATAAACTGTACTACACGATATTTGCAATTAACAATAATTGTGAGCCTATTATGTAATTATGCACTATTCACCCATTCATTATTGTTGTCATTACTATAATTATTATTATTACCATAATTATTAATAATACGATAACAATAAGTACTAAGCACTTCGTTTAGATTATTATCATTGGGAATAGTACTAATGAAATTTGGATTCCATGTTTACAATTGATAGACTGATAAAAACTATAGATTTTAACAGCTCTATCTGACATCTTTCGAAATTTTCCTTCCATCATTTCAACTTGAATCCCATACATGTGTGATTTAAGACTCCTTTCTAGGAAATCACTCAATGAAGTTACGCATATTGAAATACGTAATAGACAATGTCAATTATTTAATTTTAACTTTTGGTAATGCAGCACAGTAAGACAAGCACGTTCCTAAGAGTCCTAAGAGTAACATTCGCTAACTCTCTTGAGGAATTAGCGAAGATACTGGGGACCAAAAATTTTAGCATAGGGGAAGTACGCGAATCGTATTAATTAATTATTTTTTAAATGTTCAAGATCTCCTTTAAATTACCAGATTGTTTAATAAGGCGGAGATTTATTTTTTGAGAAATGGGGAGAAACATTGAATTGGGGGGTTTGGTTTGACAAATATTTTAACAATGTCCTCTGTTAAGTTGTTACGAACTCCCCTCACATGGAAGGTTACATTGCGTTGCCTACAGTCTTATTGGGTCTGTACAGCGAAGCTTAATTCATTGTTTTGAACTCTCTTGTTTTGCTATTGTTTTGTTCTGGAGTGCCGTCATGTCAGTAGCTTTTGCAGCCCACAGACAGCGAGGAAAGGGGGACATATCACCTGCAGCAATACAGAAGGTAATTTATTTAAGCTAATTTAATGCATTAACAGGCGTCCATGTTGCAGTGAATCTTGCGTAAGAGGAAAATGTATCGCTAGGCTGAATGAATTAGTGACTGTCTTGCTGCACAACGCAATGAAATTCAGTTTAATTAGTTTACTGTAACTGTAGCAATGATTATACACATTTAGCTCAAAGAGAATAGTGAAAACTCAATACAAATGATCGTTGCGTTACTAGTAACAGATGGAGGCCTAGTTGTACAACAAACGACCAGTTAACTACTTTAGAAAGCAATACACACACAAAGGCAACTTTTCGTGTGGATAGCTTTCTAAAGTAGTTTGTCTGTTTTAAAGACAATTGACAATTTCAGCAAGCTTACAAATTATTTTCGTTATCTTCTATATATTCGTTTTAACATCATGCACGTAAAAGAAACAAAACTAGTAAAACCAAATTATAACGCTTGAGTAACCTATTCAATAGGTCTAGGTATATCGAAGTGATTCATACGTTTTATGGTAATATCTTCAATTCAGAGTGGAGTTAAATGTTTAAGGTTATAATCATGACGCTTAGGATAACTTTACAGTTTCACATTATTTTCGTGTATATATATATATATATATATATATGTATATATATATGTATATATATGTATATGTGTATATATATATATATATGTATATATATGTATATGTGTATATATATATATATATATATGTATATGTGTATATATGTATATGTGTATATATGTATATGTGTATATATATGTATATGTATATATATATGTATATGTATATATATGTATATATATATGTATATGTGTATATATATGTGTATATATGTATATATATGTGTATATATGTATATATATGTATGTATATATATATATATATATGTGTGTATGTCTGTCTATCTATCGTGATTAATTGCGTGTTACGCATTTTTGCATTCTTTGCCAGGGAATAAGTGGTTAATAATGTCTTCTATACTCAAATTAGCCTGATTAGAAAAACTTTTTTTGTCTCCCCTCCAGTTGCTAGATGAGAACAACCATTTAATTCAATGCATAATGGATTTCCAAAGCAAAGGCAAAACGGTGGAATGTTCACAGTAAGTAGTATTTATATTGTTGCAGATAGGCCTTCTTTCCTCTGGTTTGCATGTTATTTTTTAACAGGCATAACGCCAAGGATAAAGTACAATTCCTGTATGCAGTGATCAAAAGTAATACAGTGTCTCATTAGTGTAAATGCTGTTCAGCACTAAAAAGTTGCTGCGAAGATTAAATGTTTTTTTTTCTTTCTTTTTTTCCCTATTTGAATTAATATTTAAGTTACAAATATAACAAAATATTACATGGATGCTCACAGTGCAAAGTAAAAACAAGTTTGTCCTGAAGTCATTGTATATTCCTGTGTCTACACATAAACTTCTGTCAACTGGCAATATAATATCTTTAGGTGTTATTGGTTTTGGCTTATTAAAATATCTTGCAAAAAGCAATCTTTGTTATTCTAGAACAGGGTGGCCAATCCTGGTCCTGATTTTGGTTCCAGCTTGCCTCTTATTTTTTTAATATCTGGGTTAGAAAATATCTTGCCTTGTGTTTCCAGGTGCAAATCAGAGTTTGGCTGACACTGCGGCTATCGCGGAGGGTTAACCCCTTCTTTAATAACTTTTTACATGCAATTTCTAAAAATGTGTCCCCTTTTCTTGTTTCTACTCAGCATTAAAGAAGTCAACAGCTGTTTCTTAGTTGTAGAATTTAATTTGTTTTCATTTCCATAATTCATTTTGTGTATAATCTAAAATCACTGTACCGATTTTAAAACTAAATAAATGTTCATTGTATTTGTGTCTTTTGATAAAATATTAAATCTCAGTGTGGCTTTAAAACTGATACAATTTTTTAAAATCCTTATTTTAAAGAGGAATGGCAATAAAGTATGCCTGCAGTAGAAATCTTGATTTTAAAAATGACCTCTCATTGATTGATTAGTTATGTGTGGTCAACAGATATCAGCAGATGCTCCACAGGAATTTAGTTTACCTGGCCACGATAGCGGACTCCAATCAGAACATGCAGTCTCTCCTGCCTGCTGTGAGTATCTGCAAAAGAGAATCTTAACCTTGAGCTTATCTGTCTATCTATTTATGTTATGATCTTCCACGGACTCTAAAAACACACATGACTGAGAACATCTCGCAGCATCTTGTGACTCTGAGTTTGTATGTCTGTTTCTTTTCAGAAAGTGCTCAAAGACATGTCTGTCAGTAGTAGTATGAATCCAGTCTCTGACTACCCTAATTCTGTAGATTGCAGTGGGGTTTTTCTCTCTAAAGTTTGCTAAAAACGGCTTTTTTCTAATTGTCATAAACTGCCTAGGGCTGGGCCATAAGGCCAAAAATGTTATTGCGATAAATTTCATATCAGTTGATATTGATAATTATCATGATAAATGGCAAATCATTATTTCTTTCAAGTTTAAAGGTGGATTTTTGCTCCTGAGTGAAAGTTGAAGAAACCAGATGGTTAATTGTGGTTTTAAACTATTTATGGTCAGAACATGATGAACACGTGCCAAACAGTGTATCATTTCACATATGTGAGGTAGAACATTCAAAACGATTATAATTTTAAAAAATTCAACATAAAAATGTGCTTGAGTAAAATTAAGTAAAGTCCTTGTTCCCTCAACAAAATAAATATCTTAATAGATTTAGCCTAACGTGTTGCCAATTCCACTGTTGTTTTCTGGCTGTTTGAGGTCTCCGTTCACCTTGCTTTGCGCTTCTGTGTACTTTAGCTGCTCTTAGACTTTGCTTAACAAACCCACATGGAAAGTCTTTTTCGATGACCTAGTCGGAGTGCTGGTTTAATAGGCTCTATGCACAAGTGTAATGGCGAACTTCCGCTTTTGTCTAGATGGCGGCATTTCATGTTTCGGTTTACTTCTGGTCTTCATCCGCTACCGTACAAACAACCGATGAGTCCTGCCATTGTATGGAAAAAGAAATGGTCTGGGCTTGTGCCACTGCTGCTGTTCTTCAGTACAGCTTAGCACAGGAGGGACCACTGGCACCTTCAGCAACTCGCGTGCAAATGTCATGTATTTCTATATGTTGGATTAGAGTATGTTGTATAATATGCATTAGATCATGATCCCTAATCATTTTTATTTGAAACATGATGGCCTAATACCTTTACCACAAGATTGCATCTTAATTGAATGATTGAAGTGAGGGAAAACTTGAATAAGAACGCATTAGACCCAGAGGGTTTAGGTAAACTTACCTGCCTACTATAACTGTTTTCATTGGATTTGAGAGTTACGTTAAAGATGAATGGCCTTAGCTGAATCCCCTGAAAAACTGGCTTATAATAAAGTAACAAGCTAATAACATGAACAAGAACACTTGCAGTAACTGAGTGGGGGCTAGCAAGGTAAACTCACCTGCCAATTTTAGCCACTCTTCATTTCTCTGCTTGTTGGAGTAGGGGACCAGGCATCATCAATACGATGGACATCGCTGATGCTTATTTTAGGCAGATCTTGGAGGCATCTAGTAAATACTGATAATTTGGACGATGCAGATGAACACAGGAAGTAAATCGGAAACTGATATCCCGACTGCTGGCGACAGCGGAAGTACGTTACTTGTGCCCAGAGCCTACAGAGTTTCCATTGAACTGGGAATTTTAATTTGTTGTTAGTGAGCCCTACATCAAAAGTATGTCTTTTAATTAGATTTAAATAATTGCCGTTGTGTAATTACTGAATAAAGTGAGTGACCTTTCTTCAGTTTCTTGTAGACAATGTCGTCGTCCTTCGAGCTGTTCATGGGCACTGCACTTCGGTGTCGCTCATTTCGCTTATTTAGTTTATTCCATTCCAAGCCTGCCAGCCATTGTGTCTGTAAACAAATCGACGTGTTGGCCTCTCATTGTGCAACTTATCTTGCGCAATGCATACCTTGCATATTCCTGCGAAATCATTGGCATTTGGCAGTTCGTCATTCAATTTAATTTTTACCGAACATTTGTTATATTTATATCGAGGAAAACAATATTGCGATAATTATTGTTATCGTTTTATTGCCCAGGCATATCCCTGCCTTACGCAGTATACCTGCCGGGATCTGCTCCGGCGTCGAAAATGGATGGATGAAAAACTATTTCTAGATAAGGTCGAATCAAAGTTTTGGCTATTAGGAGGGGGAAAAAATGAATAGTGAGATGGCTTGGAAATGTGCAGTTGCAGCCTGGATTACTAACTTGTTTGCTAGATCTGTGGACAATTAACAGACGTCTTCGATTGCATTACTTTTGTAATTTATGGTTTTATATTATATATCTTAATTTTTCTATATGAAATTCATTAGTAATGGTTTCTTCCCTTGAACATAAGGTTTGGCTGATGTAAGCAACAAGTTCTAGCTAGTTGCTTCAGCTGGCAGATCTTCTCAGATTGGTATCAACCTTTGAGTTGTATTTAGACAAGCTGTGGCTCACTTGTCATTAGTACAACGATCTCGAACTGCAAGAGTTATGGAACTACCTCTGAATTGGCATCTGGAGACCCTTGAGTTAAAATGTCTTGAATTACTATTAGATTGGTGGGTGTTCAGCTCCGGTCCTTGTGCGCTGTGGTGTCTTGGTTTTTGTCCCACCTTTCCTCTTGCTTGTTCAGTTGGAATCATTATATGTATACACCGATCTGCTATAACATTATGACCACCTGCCTAATATTGTGTAGGTCCCCCTTCTGCTGCCAAATCAGCCCTGACCCTTCGAGGCATGGACTTCGCTAGACCTTTGTGTGTTGTGGTATCTGGCACCAAGACGTTAGCAGATCCCTTAAGTCCTGTAAGTTGCGAGGTAGGGCCTCCATGGATTGGACTTGTTTGTCCAGCACATCCCTCAGATGTTCGATTGGATTCAGTTCTGGGGAATTTGTAGGCCAAGTCAACATTTTGAACTCGTTGTTGTGTTCCTCAAACCATTCTTGAACAATTTTTGCTTTGTGGCAGGGTGCATTATCCTGCTGAAAGAGGCTAATGCTATCAGGGAATACCGTTGCCATGAAAGGGGGCATGTGGTCTGCAACAATGCTTAGGGTAGGTGGTACTTGTCAAAGTAACATCCACATGAATGGCAGGACCCAAGGTTTCCCAGCAGAACATTACCCAAATCATTACACTGCCTCTGTTGGCTTGCCTTCTTCCCATAGTGCATCCTGGTGCCATTTGTTCTCCAGGTAAGCTACACACACGCACCCGGCCATCCACGTGATGTAAAAGAAACCGTGATTCATCAGACCAGGCCACCTACTTCAATTGCTCCGTGGTCCAGTTCTGATGCTCACGTGCCCATTGTAGGCGCTTTCGGCAGTGGTCAGGGGTCAACATGGGCACCCTGACTTGTCTGTGGCTACAGTGAGCCTTGGCTGCCCATGACCCTGTTGCCGGTTCACCGCTTTTCCTTCCTTGGACCACTTTTGATGGGTACTGACCACTGCTGACTGGGAACACCCCACAAGAGTTTCAGCTTTTGGAGATGCTCTGACCCAGTTATCTAGCCATCACAATTTGACCCTTGTCAAAGTCGCTCAGATCCTTACACTTGGCCATTTTTCCTGCTTCTAACACATCGACTTTGAGGACAAAATATTTACTTGCTGCCTAATATATCCCAATATAAGTGCCATGATAACGAGATTATCAGTGTTATTCACTTCACCTGTCAGTGATCATAATGTTATGGCTGATCGGTGTATAAGAGGATTTAACCTGCTTTGCCTGGTCTAAGCCTTATGCAAATTGAGAGGTAACTGGAAACCGGCAGATACTGCAGCTGATGCCCCCAAATGTATATATTTTTTCCTGAAACGGCCACAGCAGTAGCAGTAGCTGTAGCTCAGAATTTCTGTGAATAAAAATAAATGTTGGTATTTTTCTATTTGAAGATATGTAGAAATCTTTAATGTCCTTAGTTGGCCAAATGTGGCTTGCCTTGTTAGTAGTCATTGCATGAGTGTATGTATGTTTCCCTGTGTATTATATGAAGTAGCATATTCATTTTAGTATTGCTGTATGTTATGTAGTTATGCGGAACCAACTTAAATTCAGCACTGATAACTAGTATGCAGAACCACAGTGGTGTTCAATTTACATCAGAACCGCTCCAAGTAATACACAAGCTCACTCTTAGAATTTTTAAGTTGCATTAATTAACTGAGCATCTGTAAGTAAAAATTTGTTTTTTTTTCGGTCCATGTCATGGTGCTCCAAAACTATTTTCAGGCTGTACACGTTCAAGCTAAAATTTTACAAGCTTCCATAATTAAGTTTACACCAATTATGGTTTGAGTTAAAACTCAAAATTGGACTGCAGAATCAATGTTGCCCTCAAAATGGGGATGTAGAACATGCAGCCGATATTAAATGCAAATGAGTTACAACGAGCTGCTTCTTAATTTTTCCAGTTAAGCGGTAGTTTGTAATTGAGGAAAATAAATTTGGCACACGAAAAGGTTTTTCAAAGCCCCAATCTGTTAAATGTTTTTCTTTTCCACTGAAATTGAATAGACATAAAAAGGAATCCTCAGGCAAGGAGAGTTTAATTTAGCTGGTAGTGTTGCGCTGGATGGTCTGTCATAGCCTTTGTCCTGCTATGATATTGAACCACGAGAGAGAGAAGGTCCTCAACACAGCTGTGGTTTCAGCCAAGGGGGGGTGGTGGGGGCAGGGGCACACAACAAATAAACCATCAGCCCTGTCACCCATAGTGTTTTGATTACAGCAATACATTAATTTAATTATATTTTGAACGGTAGTCTCCCTCCAGCTTCACATAACGGGGGAGGCAACAAGGAAGGACTGGAATTTCTCCTCCTTTGAAAAGCACTTGCTTTATGAATGGTAACAGTTTTTTGTGATACCGCAGGGTTTTAGTCTGTTTATTTAGTTTCTGTTTGTGGAAGATAAGAATAGGACTGTCTTTATTTATGTGCAGTCCTGTCTTTTTTTGTTTGTCGCCTGTTTTCAGAAACTGTCCTACGTGTTTTTCCTCAACCTTTTAAAATATGTTGCGGCCAGTTTCAGCACCATAACTCAATCCTGGCCCTCCCATCATTTCGTATCTTCCTTGTCACCCTTCCCAGGCCCTTGACCGGCAGTCTCATTGTGTTCTCATTCTCGCACGCATCCCGAGTGTTCCACTGAATCTACGGTAGTCAATCAACGAGAAATAGTAGGCATTAGGGGGGGCCCTGTATATCATGAATGTTGACACCGCTAACCTCAAGTGTCTTATGACTTGTATAGAATGGATTAACATCGTTAGATGTAACGCCATTTTCTCAAAAACAAGGGATTGTGTGCAAATTTTATTTTCTATACTTTGTTCATGGTTTCCAGCCTTTTAATTAGGACCTTTTTACCTGTGGCATAGTTCCTTATTCCTTACAGCCCTTTCCTTTACCTCAGGTCTTATCACATTCTCCCACATTGTGTATGTGTGTCTTTATTTCAATTTAAGACTGCACAAACCTCTTAATGGCTGTTATTCAGCCACTGGTGTTTAAATGTTTAAAAAAAATTTTTTTATGACTTCTGTCATCTCTAGCCACCCACGCAGAACATGCCTATGGTTCCAGGGGGGATGAGTCAGAGTGGGCCCCCTCAGCCCCCCCATGGCCACAGCTTGCCATCGGAGGGTATGGTTAGTGGTGGCCCCCCTACTTCTCACATGCAGAGCCAGATGAACGGACAGATGCCCGGTAAGTGTTCCCACCGCCAACTCCCACCTCACAGGGGTCGCCTAGCAACTTGGCTAGAACCTTCATTGCTAATGACATTGCTGCATTTTTCCTCTGCACTGGCAAAGACTACTTCTTGTGTTTCTGTGTGCGTGCACCCCTATGTGCGTGAGAGAGGGCATGGCCTTGCTCTCACTTGCTTGTACTTCCCCCTGCTTCTGTCAAAGCCCAGTTCACCTCCATGCTAGACTGCATTTAGATTTTTAGCTGATGCACAGCATTCCTGTGTTGAGAGAAACTGGCTGGAACCGGTCTGCACCCAGGCTCACTGTGGGATTGGCTATAGAACTTGTTTGGCTAGGATGTGATGCGTCCTTGAGATAATGAATATTCAGCCACCTCTCTCAAACCACCCACCCCCCCACCCCTTTCTGAGCATCAGAGCAAATTAAAGTGGCCATGAGACAGTTGGGAAGGACACTGCTCGTGTTCTCACACTGTTACTGAATGGTGAAATATTTAAGCGTTATACATGACTTAATCCAGAATAATAAAATCATCCCTCTATCTCATCTGATTACTGATGTAATAAAAATTATCAATACATCTGTCTAGTGAGTGGCAATTACTGTCTCTTATTGAATTAGGTTAGCTTGCGAAGACGATTACTTTGCAAGCTAACCAATTGTCTTCAAAATTATGTTATTGATTTTCCAAAACATTGTTCTGGGTTGGTTTGTTTTTCCCTGGTTCCTGAGTTACTATTGGGCAATGGCAGACAACGATGCCGCCTTGCGTCTCGGTAATGTCCATGCACAACATACCTCTGCAGCGATGTCTCAGTGAAGGAGACTAGCATGACTTTCTGCTGGACAGCTGTAGCTACTGGTGTTTCTAACACCCACCCGGCCTTTCAGGTTCTTATTCTTTTAGTTAGGAGCACTTCATTACATCCAAGGCAGCCTTCTTTGTTAATGCAAAGAGAAACTAGATGGGGGAGAGCTGCGATAAAGCGTGTGAATTATTCAAATTGCTCAGATTTAATTTAGCTGTTGAACATGTTTTTTGTCAGGGTCTTAGAAGGAACAGCAATGTCAAGGGCTAATTAGAATGTGTTGCTTGTTGCAAGAGCATACTTTTACACCTCCTTTTGCTTTAGCAGGATGTAAATTGTAACCACATTCTGCCGCTAGTGTGTAGTTTTAATTGGTTACCTTTTTTTGTGGGTGTCTTTCTGACTATTTTTTTGCATTGTTAGTAGCAACAGGTGATATATTACTGGAGGAAAGGGTACCCAGAAAAATATAGTCTTGTATGTAAACAAAAGTTCAGCCAATGAACGATCCAAGCCACTGACATTTTGGACTGCTGACAAGAGACACTGCGCTATATTAGTGCAACTTTTAATTTAGTTATTGAGCTATTGTAATTCATGGCATGTTCCACCCCAATAACACGATTTTGCTCATTAAAGAGCTTGACAGAGGTTAGAATGACTGAAAGGTAATTCTGTCCACGTCACTTGCGCTTGTCTTAAAGGGACTCGCCACATTCCTTATGTACAAAAGTTATGCTGGTCCGTTTCTTAATTATTATTTTTTTGTGATACATGGACTATGATTGGTTAGTGTACTACCATCTGGCAGTATACTAGTGTGTGGAAAGACATTGGGTTCTTTAATAAGATGTTGTTTTATTACAAAATAATTACCTTAATAGTTTAGGAAACAACTAATTTGGTCTTTTATTGTTCCATTTACCTGGCTTATTGCACTGATGTATTCGTTGGCAATCAAGATCTTTTTTGACTATCGAGAGTTTTGGGAAATTAAATGAAATATGTGCTGCAGCAGCAAGTGAGATGAGGGAAAGGAGCACCAAGTTGGAGGAGGCAAGCGAGCAAGGGCTGCAGGGCACCGAGCTGGGAAAGAGCCTCTGATGCCCCCCTCCCCCAACCCGGATTTGTCGCAAATCCACATGAGCCCTTTACCCGCATACAGTATTTATTATCTTAATGTATTCCTGTTTGTTTAGTCTGATTAAAAGGATTGATTTAATGAGCTGCCAGCATCTCATTACTGGGGCCCTGGTCTTAAGTGCTGATGGAGGTCTCCGCCACTCCGTAGGAGCTTTGAAGTGGTGAAGTGACACGTACTCTCCTGGCGGATCCATTCTGACGCACACCCACTATCAGCCGCAGAGATCTGTTTTGTTTGATATATTTATTTTTAAAATCCGAAATGACAGACGAGAGCCGCTGTGGTTAGGTGTGAACACTGAGCTTGGGCCTCATTCTCTGTATGCTATGAATCGTGTGCTGTGCCAGGGAACAGACGGGTTCCTTTATATTTAGGGATTTACTAGCTGTGTTATGATCTGCTAAGGTTTGCTAATGACTTCTATTCAGCAATTGGTCTGCTGGTGCTTGTTTTGTTGAATATTTTGTTGAAGTACTGCAGTATTCTGTATTATTTTAATTACAACTAACGGTATCAAAAATGTATTTTTTCTTAACCCCCCCCCCCCAGCTGTTTATGCCGTTGTTGACCGTGTCAAGTAAAATATCACCCAACAGTCATGAAAGCTACCCAGACACCTATGTTTGCACTAGTACCTTTACTATGATTAATTTATAAGCACTTATGTTAAATATTAACAGGAGCCTGCTCTGCTTATATTTTAATTTATGCTTTACTTTTTGTGCATATTCCACTCTTCTAAATGAGAATACTATCGGATAGTCTTAACTTAACTGGGAATAAAGGTTCTGTCAGGCTCAGCCCCATGTAACAAAACTGCTGCCACTCCGTTTCCAGGTCAATTGCCCATGCAAGGCCCTGGACCGGGCCAGCCACCCACCATGCCGGGAAACTCGATGAACATGCCCCCCAGCAGCCACGGGTCCATGGGCGGCTACAACCACGCCGCACCCTCCTCCCAAGGCATGCCCACACAGAGTCAGATGAGCATGGTCCAGGGGCAGCCCATGGGTAACTATGGCCCACGTCCCAACATCAACATGCAACCCAACCAAGGTATTCTCAATTAAATAATAGTTATTATTCTTTAAATAATATTATTGTTTCTTATAAAGACAGTTGGTTAGTTTACCAATAGTTGTTAATAAAAACAATAACAAAATATAAGTAGTAATAAGTGAGCACTTAATTCTGCACTTTTTTATCTATGGTGACCAATTCATGGTTGTTTTGCGTTTCCCCAGCGTCCATGATTCACCAGCAGGCTCCACCCTCTCAGCAGTATAACATGCCCCCGGGAGGGGGGCAGCACTATCCAGCCATGATGGGCCAGGGAAATCACGTCATGGGACAGAGGTCTATACCTCCGTACAGACCACCGCAGCAAGGTAAAGTTTCATTGTGGTCGTTCTTCTTGCATCTTCTCCATGCCACACGGCAAGCCCCAGAGCCATTGTTTCTTCAACAGCACAGTCCTGAGGAAATTATATCCATTTCGTTTGTAAAGAAAGAGACCTTTTAAAGTATATTTTAATAATTTTTTAGGCAATTCCTTTAATAGCAATTGCTTTACAATCATGTAGCTAATATCTTGAGAGGAAGCTTAATTTTCCTTGATTTTATAGTGTAGCAATGCTAAAATGTCCAAATCACGTCATCAGTTTAGCCTAGATGAAATTACTGTATTTGTAACATACGTTATTAATATTATCATTTTTTAATTTACTTTACTGACATCTTTGTCCTGTGCGAATTACATTACAGGTACAAAGTAAAACACAGACAAACATAAATACCAAGAAGTTGTAGTACATTAGTCAGTAGAATAATTTGGCCAAGATCAGGGTTCGGCAAGACTGATCCTGAAGTGTTGCAACGATATAGATTTCCAACGTCTGTAATAAGGGAAATGCTGTGTACTTGAAGTATGTACCTGTGTAATATCCCAAAAATAACAAAACGTAACGCCTGCAGCTATTTAGCAAAGTAATTGGTCCAATTTTGTGATTATGGTTTTGTGTAGAACGAAAACCAGAACAACCTCTGACCCCCCCCCCCTTAGATGAAACAAGAGCCACCCATTAGCTCAATCTTTCTGTTTCCTTTCTTGCCATATAGTGTGGTTTAAAAAATCTTCTGCACTCGCTCTTCTCCTTCTCGGTCCTCTGATCCCTGTCTCTGTATGACTACTAAAGTGGGTATCTCAGGAAGGAAGCTGGGGGGAAATGGATCACAACCAGTGTTTGAAATTGTAAAAATGCTCACACTGGCATCCAGGTTGTGTGCAGTTGAGAGTTTCAGCTGAACTATGCTTTCCTCTCTGTGTACTTGCATATGTGTGCATGTGTGTGCGTAGGACCCCCTCAGCAGTACCCTGGCCAAGAGGACTACTACGGAGAACAGTACAGCCACAGTGGACAAGGAACGCCTGAAGGTGGGAATGTACACTATTAGGGTGACGGTAAACGATTTACTTTCTGGATAACGCTGATGTAGAGATTTAAAAAAATTGGTATTGCCTAAAAGAATGGTATAACCAATTCTAAAAACAAATTTATTTCTCAAAAAAAGTTTAATTTGCTCTCATTAATGTGATGTAAACAACATTGCTGTTATTTGTTTAATCTTCTGAAGGAAAGAAACCATTCTTCAACATTTAAGTCAGACTTCTTTTTTTTTGTTCCATTTAATTTAGACTTTTTGCTGTTTTCCTTGGTATTAGAGCAATCAAATACCAAAATCCTGACACTTCTATACTGTTGTATAAATAGTCCACAAATGTGAAACCTGATATCTGATACTCGGATATTCATGTTTGGTACTTTTAGTTCACTGAAACCGAGAAATGGAAGAAAATTGCAACCTGAACCCTCTCTGTATCCCCTCTGGTACTGTCTCACAAAAGGCTGAGCTACTTTTGCATTTAGGGTTAATAAATGTCAGTGGTAAGATGCAAACATTAATTCCTCTTGGGAACAATACAGCTTATGTATATGTAAGTGTATACATTTTATTTTATTTTTTTCTCTTCACTGAATTTTAAACCAGTCTTTAGCCGAGAGCATTAACATTTCTCCTTATCTTCTTGTTAAATTGATGTAGGTCATAGTGATTACGGTTTTCAGCAACCATCCTATCCTGAACAGGGCTACGATAAGCCTTATGAGGATTCCTCACAACATTACTACGAAGGAGGTATCTATATACCTTCACAAAAATTCTCACATATATTCCGGACATCACTTGCACTTCCCCAAGACCACTTTTTGATTATCGGTACTAATGGCCCATTGCCACAAGATACAGACAACTTTTTTTTTTTTTTTTTTTTATGCTTGCAATAGAAATTTAACATTTCTAACTGATAACCTAAGGATTATGAGCTTAAATTTCTAAAAAGACCATAGACATTAACAGACAAACACTTACTAGATCTACGTCCTGACCATCTTCTGCTCACCCGTGCAGCAAAATCCGAAGATGAAACTGCTTGCTGAATTTGTTTAGCTAGTTTGTACTCTCCGTCTTTATTTTTTCACGCTGTGTGATGTATTTTGTTACTTTTATTTATGGTCTTTCCCTGAATGTGGTGTTCTGGTCCTTGTAATGCTCATTTTTCAAAGGGATGTTACAACAGATGCTGCCGAAACAGTGTTTTATATATTTTTTTTACATCTCTGCTGCAGTTGTTTTTTTTGTTTTTGCTTTTTAATTAAATATTATTTTTGGTCTCTCTTTAATGTGCTAAGAAGAGCTAAGATTGTCTTCGTCTGGACTCGCTTACAGACCAAGGGCCATTGGTGTTGCCAAGTTGACATGGTCCCCTCCCCCCCGTTCCTCCACAGGTAACCCCCAGTATGGTCAACCTCAAGAGGCCTACCAGCAGGGCCCCCCCCAGCAACAAGTCTATCCCCAGCAGCAGCAGCAGCAGCAGCAACAGCAACAACCGCAGCAGCAGTACTCAGGACAGCAGCCATACCCTAGTCAGCAGCCGACTTATGGTAGGTGCCGTCTGCTTCCTGTATTACAAGTTATGCTTGCCCCATTGCTTGCAATCCTGGTCTGCACTGTTAACAGGTATTTATTCCACCTCGTCTCTAAGTTGTGGTCAGGTGATTCCAGCTGTGAATCAGAGGCTTACTGAGAGTCAGCTAAAACTACTTGAAAACACTGTGATCCTCATTATAGTGTTCTAAATATTGCCATATTGGAATAACATGCAGGGTAGTCCTTAAGTGTCTGAAGCATTTCCTAAAACCTTCGCGTATGGCATTCATGATTTAGACAATAAACGGCTGATGGTTTGTCCTGTCTTTGCAGGCATGGAGCAATGCTTGCTAGTGGAGGAAGTTTTTGCTAATTGTATCTGTGGGGCTTTCTTTTCAGATTCCTCGCCCTTTTTGTGGTGGGGTCACCTAGTGCTAGCTGGAAAAGGTTTTTTTTTCTTTTTTCCTCCCTCACCTATAGACATGAAAGGGTGGTAGTGGTACTGCAAGGTGGCTGCAGCGTGTCACTGCAGGACAGCGATAGCATTTAACTTTCTCTAAAAGATGAGAGCTGGTTGAGTTGGTAATTGCTTGGGGCAGAGTCTGACTGGGACTCCTTTTTAAAAGGAGCCAGAGGCCTTTCTAATCTCAATAATTAAGGCTTTAGGAGCAGGGAATGTCGAATCGGCACCATCTGGATATGTACATGGAGAACCAACAAGGTTAAAATAAAAAAGGTTTCGTGTGTGTGTTCTGCTTTTTTGTATTTGTATTTTTAAAGGGGGCAAAACATTTTAACTCCATGTTTGCAAATGCCTGTGGAATTTGAGTCGCCATTGATGAAGATCTAGAGCGGTTCCTTCGATGGTCCTGACAGATTAGTGCATGCAGGCCCTTTTTTTACTGTGCAAGCACCTTTGTAACAGACTATGGTGTAGGCTGTGAAGAGATCTTGCAACACGCCGCCATAATGAAGTCAAAAGTCGCTGCAACATTTTGCTTGTCAGGTTCATTGGCCGGTTTTGATGAGCGTGACTTGTATTTTAAAAATATATTTTGTTTGGGAAAAACAAGGTATCCTATCAATACTCAGGACGGCCAAGAGTAATAGTAGAGGAACAGGAGTACTTACTGCCTGAATGGCGATAACAGCAGACAGACAGTGGAGACAATTGATTTTATTTATTCATTTTAATTATGTGGTCCCTTGGTAGGGCCTTCTCAAGGAGCTCCAGGGCAGTACCCCAACTACACCCCGGGGCAGGGCCAGCAGTACGCAGGCTACAGGCCGCCCCAGCCAGGGCCCCCACAATCTCAGCAGCAACGCTCCTATGGTTACGATCAGGTAAGCAAAGGCCGCAGGTTTAGTGAAAAATCTTGTGTGTCTAGGATAAATATTTATTCATTAATGGCGTGTGTCTGTGTGTGCGAGCGAGCATTAAGGAGGCAACACTGCCGTGCACGCTCTGCATCTCTGCTGTGGATGCGAGTCCCTGACATTCCTGATATTAAGGGGTGGGGGGGCAGGCTGGGCATGGAGGTCGAGAGATCAGCCGCGGCCCACACAGTGAGTCAGTGTGGAGGAAAGCACTGCCTTCTCTCGGCTGCCTCCATGTTTCTCTGCCCACTCAACATCCCCTCCCGCACCCCATTAGTCCTGGTGAAGTTTTCACCTATTGGAAACTCCCAGTGCAATGCAGCTACCCGCTGATGCATAAACTTTGTTGTTGATAGTCAGGCAAAGTGCCAGTATTTGAACCCTTGACTAGATCTGAGACATGAAGGAAATGGCTATTGTGTAGACATTAAAATCAAATATTTTTATTTTTGTTTTCAGCTACAGTTTTACAATTTAATTTAATTTTGTCATCCAGTTTCAATATAATCATGCAGGTCCTCTAACTAAACAGCTAGCCCGGGCAAGTAAATTATGTGCATTTGTCTTAGCCGCTTAAATCGGAATCGGTGAAGCGTAATGTTTAGTGACGCTGCAGGTTTTGTTTTCACTATGAAAGGTGTTCCACCCTGTTTAGACTTCAGAAGTACTGATGATTCCACAACACTGGTTACAGGCCTATTGAGGTAATTTTCATTTAGCTTTTAACAGGAAGGGTTCAGTTGGATCAAGTCACATGGGGTCCTCTGACCCAGGCACTTAAACTGCATTTCTTCAGCAAATATCCGGCTGAATAAATGGTTATGGTGTAAATTTGTACTACATATCAGTAACTCGTTATTAAGTATTTTAAGAAACACTTTTTTCTTTTTTACTCAAAGTAAATAAAGAAAAAGTGACTCCTACCTGATGCTTCAAAATGATGTCCACTTCCATTTCTTTCTTATTACATGGCACCATGCTTCCATCTGCTGGTTTGCTGCAGTACTGAAGTACTAGTTTTATTGTTAGTTGGTTCACTTAGCATGTACGGGATCTTAGCATCTACATAACTAGATGCATATCCCTCTTAATTTATGTTAGCGTCCCCCTGGGTAAATTGCTCCTGTTTTTTTCACGTGTAAACTGGCAGTATAACATGAAGCCAGGTATTTGCATTTGAAGGGCTAGGGATCAGAAGACTTTAAAAAAAAAAAAAAAAGGTTTGCTGTTCTCATTTGTTTTCCATTTGAATTATATCTCCTCATACCACTTTCTTTAAACTTTGTAACCATTGTGGGCATAAGCTAGTCTACAAATATTTTATTGGTTAGCTAGCTAGCTATAAAAATGCTAATGAAAAACTACTGAGTTTTGGTCTCATCAATAATAGCATTTTTTTTATTAATGAAGGAAATATTTTAGGTGCCTGCAACACTGTTGGGGGGGGGGAGGAATACATTCCTGTCTCTTCTATAACTCTGGATATTTAATAACATTTAAGAAGTATAATAGTATTTATATTGTATTCAATATATAACATAATTTTAAAGTGTTTTAGACTTGGATGATAGTATATGTAACTTGCCATATAAATGACTGCTTAAACTAACTTGATCACCTCACAAAACATGTTTTGAACTTGAATTCGGGTTAGAATTCGGCAAATATTTTATTATTCACACGTTTAATTAAATATTGAATAAAACGTTACCTAAAAAAATGCAACGTTTGGATGATTATGAGCATTTGGTGGTGTTGTTTACTGCTTTTTTTTTTGCCTCCTCCCCCAGGGTCAATATGGGAATTACCAGCAGTGAGGTACAAAAGTTCAGTTTGGTGCGCAAGGTCTCCTACAGTCCAGATCAGCTCTGAAATTACTCCAGTAATGAGAATCACTAATATGCCATTTTCTGTTCAGTGTCTGGCTGTTTCGTTCATCGTCTTTAGACAATTCAGAGATGTCCCCCGCACGCATCGCGGACTCTGCTTTTAAATTAACGACTTCTGATGCAGTTATGTAGTGCGTCGGATTGAACGGTAGACGGGGGTCCCTTAGCCAATTGTGCCCCTCTGATGCAATGAGACTGGTCTTTGCTGAAATTGGCGACCCTGAATGTTGTTTGAACTGATTCAGTGTTGCAGTGAGCAATACAACCAATAATTGAGGGGGTGTGGCTTTCAAAGACATGATGTCTAGCAGACAAATCTACTAGTCACTTTTACGATTGTGCAATGGATTTTTTTCATTAATTGAGCAATAATGAAAGATGGGGAGAAAGGTAGGGGTCTCCTCACCACAACACAAAGCATTCTGAAAGGTCAACTTCTTAACTGTTGTATAAATGTATTTAATGTTCTTAGAACTGGATTTCTAAAGGATACTAGGATTGTGGGGCTTTGACCTGTGATATTACTTAAATTTGTTTAGTTTTTTGTGTTTTGCACCCCCCCCCCCCCACCCGCGCTTCAATGCTGACGGGCTTAAAGTATCCTAGGTAATATTACACGATAATGACCAAAAACCTACATCCACCCAACCATCTCCGAAGCAACGTTAATTTAATCTCCAAAAGAGGTTACTGGAGTCACCCAACTCTGAGTATTCCACTTTGTGGATGATGGTTGTGCCTTCAACACTTTCATAAACAGAGAAAAGTTTGGGTTTGAGGAGAGACAGGTGGGTGAAGTAGAGCTCTGGACTATCTTTGATTATTCTACTGGAGACAAAGGAAGCTGCCCCATTAGTATCTGAGAGCAGATGCCCACACGATTGCTGCAACGTAAATCGCACAGACCCAAGGACAAAATCAAGCCTATCAAAGTGTGAGATAATAACCTGTGGGCAAAGGCAGCTGATACAGCTGGCCACTGCTTATTGTGTGTGTAAAACTGCTGCTGTCTTGAGGGGAGGTTCCCTGGAAAGAAAAATTCTACAAAGTGTAACGGTTCAGTGTTATGGCAGATTGTTTCCATGTACTGGAAACATAAAAGTGAACTGTTTTTTGCTCGCTCCTTTTCTCTCATTCACACACACAGAGTAAAGCCCCCCTGGTATTTTTTATGCATTTGGACAGCAGTTTGCTCTTAGCAATAAAGTTAGACCAGCTCGTGTAGGCGCAATGCCATCTTCTGCCTTTGTTTTGCATAACAGTGTAAAGCTGTATGTCAAATAAATAGTTTACATTTATTTTTTTGTACTAATTTGTCTCTTGTGTCCTAATGGGAAAGGTGTCTTCTGTAAAACCTGTATATCAACTACAAATTTCAATTGTTCAAGTATTTTTATACATTATTTACTGAATAATCCTAAAAAGTTTTGATGCTTGAATTTACACTCTAGAAGGTTTTGATAGTATATCATTTCTTCAGGTAGTCTGGCACTTACTGTCAACATATAGCCCCTGAAACAACCAATTCTCTATTGAACTGCCTTGTGTACAGGGACCTTTCTGTATATTCACATGAACTTGCACTGCCAAGTTTCAACAATAACAATGAACAATGAAGACCCTGCTTTCACAGGGGTTTTTTGAAACGGGAGAAATGCTTTGTTTTTCCAGATCATACGAAGTACTTGCATGCGTTGGGTGTAATCCTGTTCCAAGCCCTCATGGTTGGTTGAAACTGTGTGATTTAGGTGGTTCCATGTGTGCAAGAAGCAGTGGGTGTGAAAAGCCCCTTTGGTGACATTGTTTGGCACCCCACCCACATCCAATGTTAAAGGTGGAGGTAGGGGTGGTGGAGGTCCCCATCTGTGCTCAACTCACGCCTGTCACTAATTGCCAGTTAAAAACGTGAGGCCTAGCTAACTTTTTGTAAGAGCAAAGTCTCGCTGCCACCTGGCTTTCTATCCTGGCTGTGCCAGGAGCTTGCTCCAGACTACCCCAGCCCTTGAAAAACAATTTTTTTTAAAAAATGAGGCGTGGAAACTCACTGGTTATAAACCAGGAGCTTGACCCCTCCCATCTGTGGCATTAGCAAGTGATGTAATTGTAGGGCTGCGTTGAGCTCAAAATGGGCTGTAGCAGAGCCACTTATTTTTCAGCATTTTTAAAGCCTGCTTAATGAAATGGGAACAAAAGCAGATGACTTAATTTTGCAATCCTTATCTACATAGGCTTTTTTTTACAAAAAAAACATACCATTGTAAAGTATAAATGGCAATGCAATATGTTGATGTATGGGAATTAAATTAGTATTATGGATGGATGGAGGTGGATGCATGGATTCACTTCAACTGGGGCATTTCTGTATACTTCGATTAAATGCACAGATAATCAAACAGGACACCTGTTCCGTTCACCTTGCCCACCACAGGACATGGTATCTCCTGAGGCTATAGACAAAAATGTGTCAGACTTCCTGTTCATTATTTTGACAAAATGTGTTTAAAAAAGTTTTTCCAGGGAATTATAAGTGTTGCAATCCTGACCTTTTCAGCCAGTGAGATTTTCTATAATTCGTAGCATTGTTCCCTGTCCAGAGTGGGTTTCTCACCCAAATTTCATCCCGCCCCTTATCCCAGGCCAGGCTGGTCACTTATGGTAGTGGAGTGCAGATGGCGCATTGGCATACCAGATGTACAGCTGGACCACGTGGCTGAAATGTGTCTGAAGTGGTGGTCCCTGTTGCTATCGCTTGTCTCCCTGCATCTCCCACCACCGCAGCCCTGCTGTTCCACAGCTGCCCTTCCACCCTGCCCAGCTGCCACCGGGGCTCCCTGGATGCCTTCGCTTGGCAGAATCGAGGGGTGGCGGGCTGGGTTAAGCCTAGTGCTCGTCCCCAGCTGCCGTCCCCAGCTGCAGCCCATGCTGACATGGGGCCACCTGGGCACAGTTGCACCTTCAGTGGCAGAAGGAACAGAACATGCTTTATACCCACCTTCTTACTAGGCACTCAGCCGGCACAAACCCAGAGCCAAAATTGCAGAGGGACAAGACGACTCCCACACGGCTGTCCGTGAGCATTCTGGACCATCCCAGCATGGGTGTTTGACAAAGAAATGTCAAAAACTTTAAATGTTTCAGCATTGTTGACTCTCCAAGGATTTAGATTCATTATCTGTCATGGATAATGGCCACGTTTTTATCAATGCCTGGAAGGCTGATTGTGACATTTTCTGATGAATGGTTATCACCTCCCTTATGTTGAGTTAAATATGTCAAAAGTTTCATAACACCCTCTGTCTCACATTTCTCCAGTGTTTAAAAAAAAAAAAAATTTTTTATAACCTTAATTTGTTCGTAAGAAACTCACCAGACCGTTTTAAGTGCCTGCTTATAATCAAAGACAAAATGACATTGTATCATAGCTGAGAGGTGAAATGCTGGTGTGGTTTTGCTAATGAGTTGACAGAATTCATCTGGGAGGAAGAGGAGGTGGTTCTGGAGAAGTGCACCAACTCCGGCAGTTAATTGGAGATGTGACACACTAAATAAATGGTGCAAAACAAATCCAACCGGAGCCTTTGTGGCACTCTCGAGAGGTGGGGTTGGAGGGGTCTGTTTTGGGATGGAGCTTTGCAACTCCCTAATCTTCAGGGTGGGTTGAATTAACGTTCCCTCCTGCTTAGACCAGCTCAGGAGTAAAAAAAATCTTGATTGTTTCCATAAACATACTGTAAATATGATGGATTTAGGGGAAGGTTTACTCTCGTCCATGTTGATAATTGATAACATTAGTTGACAGGATAGTTGTGCTTCTGCAAGTACAAGTTCATGGGCCATGCACAGGGTGTTTTAAAAACGACAGAAATGCACATAGTTTCTGTAACATACAAGGTATGCCCGGTTTGGAAGTGATCAGACATACAATAAATAAAGTTTTTAGTTTCTAATACAATACGAATAGACCTAAATCATTTGGTTAGGATGTTACAGTACTGTTATTTCAATAGCTACAACACATCAAATTATTAGATTTGTACAAACTTCAGAATATAAACCTCAATATCCACGGATGAACAGGTATAAAACATAACACTTACAGCCATTGATCTATGAAGGATACGCAGACTAGATTAATTTGGATTGACATAAAATGGGAAGAACCACACAAATTCACCATGCCTTTTGAGTTTCTCAGTCACCTCTGCTTTTTTATTTACTATTTCCTGTATTTGGGTTTATTACGGTTGTCAAATTAAAGCTTTACAGTAAATAGTGTATTAACAATACCAAAATAAAAGTCCTACGTCAACTTAGAATTTCTTAAACGTAAAAAAACATATTCCGGGCAGAAGAGTCAATATTCCATAGGTTCTGGTGCCTTTGTTTAATGTTCAGCTGATCGTTTAAATAATTTTTTACTTTTATTGGGACACCTACACATTACACCAACAGGAGCTTTTATTACATCCCATTATAAATCCATACGCAGTAATATTGAGATGGTCCCCCCCTTTGCAACTATAAGAGCTTCCACTCTTCTGGGAAGGCTTTCTACAAGATTTTGGAGTGTGTCTGTTGGAATTTTTGCCCATTCTTCCAGAA
>JAOVYW010000001.1:4106368-4122317 GCA_025775045.1 Hiodon tergisus
ACGGCGAAGGTGCGATCCTTCTGGATGAGGTTGCGCATCATGCTGACTTCCTGTGGCCTGAAGAGCTGCAGGGGCAGGGTCTGCCCGGGGATCAGCATCACCGCCATGTGTGGCAAAACGGGGATGGTCTGGCAGCTGTCATCGTCGTGCACCGTACGTCCGTGGAACTCTTCCATATCCACGCCCAGGTACTGCGAATGGGGGTACCAAACTTTTGTCAACGACAGGGACTGTCAAAACTGCTGTCGACGTTCACCAGCATCCAAAGTAAGTGTGGTTGAAAGGTATGGTACTCAATTTCCTAAACTATCGATTGTTTAATCTACTGACGGTAAAACAAGACATCGTTTCCCTTACAGCGTGTGAGGTCGGCAGACTAGGGTCAAAGTTGATAATGTTGGGCTTTTCAGCGTCCTCACTATCACGGTCTTCAGTTTCCATCTCATCCTCAACCTCCTCTTCATTTTCTAAAACGAGAATCATTGTGGTCAGCAGGACAGCTACACCTTACAACAAAAAATTGATTTTTTTTGTTTACTTTTCCTCACAGTCGAACCTTTTGGCTAAAATATGTCCTCTGTTTATTAAATGCGCTGTTATCAGTCCCGACGCAAAGCCAAGAATGTTCTGCTAACAGTTGTTAGCCTACCTAGCCATGACTTGACAAGCACGATAGTTAAATAGAGGTCATATCGCTAGCTCGCTAACTTCTGTAACAAACGACAACACGGGAGAATAGACAAATAGCTAATGTATTCAGTGAATATTCTTATTATCACCATCATACCTTGCAAAAAATATTAAGCTACAGCCTTAACTAGCCGAGAGATTCTGATGGACCATTTTTACAGCTGGCCTCGTCCTCAAATGAAAGTGAAATTATTTTATTCTGACTACGCATCTCGAAAAAAAAAAAAAGGTGTTTCTGTGAAATAATCTCCAGCTGTAGGTCTGCCACTTGGTTACTACAAAAACCTAAAATTCCTACCAGGTAATAACTGTAATTGGTTTCCCATGTTGTTGTTAATATTGTTCTCGTCTCCTCCCTCTTCATCAGCCATATCCTCCTGTTTACACTCGCCAGTGCATTCTTCAATACCCAACAACCGAGGTCAACTCGACAAGACTGTAACGAGGCATGCGAAAGAAAAGAAAATCTTGCCTGTCAAAGAAAGGGAGACTCCTAGCGGTAAGCGTGCACCTTGCACCAAACGTTGCGTCTGTTTAGTCCCGATAGCAGCTGGGCGCGATTGATTTGTTCTAATTATTGAACTAATTTAACTTTACCGAGGACGTTACTTATTTAATTGGATTTGGAAGCTGGAGTATTTTATGATGGGGATCCTAGGCTTCTATGCTGTGTAATGGGTCGAGGAGACTCAATAAAGGGCCAGACATTTAAGCTATGAAATCTCCTTAAAATGCCATTTCTTGGATATTTTTCAGAAACGCTTAATCAGTTTTTGTGAAACTATGCTATGAAAATTATCTGGATAATGCTAATGTGAGTATGGATTTGTTTGCACGATAAAAGTTTGTTTCACGTTTGCTGTGTCAATACCTAAAAATCATAACAGATATGTCTGAAGAGACATCCAAACATTTAACAGTTTTTTTTTTTGTTTTTTTTTAAAAGGGTATATTTTGTTTAAACAGTAGTAGCAAAGCTGATGTTCAAATTTTTCCGTGAACATTGTTAAAGCCTGTTGATGATGCTCCTCATGCAATATTGAGCCGTTGTATTTATTTATTGTATAATTGTTTATATTTCATAATGAACTGTTTCCCAATTTATAAACGTTACGGTTAATTAAGCACAGTCTTCTTTATTGTGTATCTTATACACAGATTTCCATGTATGTTTTCGTTCCATTAGTACCATTGTAGGCCTGTCTACCAAACAACTGGCCCTAGTTGTGTGTGTGCTGTTGTTGCTGCTTTTCGCGGATGCAACGAGAGATTACTATGAAATCCTGGGGGTGCTGAACTCGGCCACAGGCCGCCAAATCAAAAAGGCTTTTCACAAGCTAGCAGTGAAGTACCACCCTGACAAGAACAGTAACCCCGAAGCTGAAGATGTCTTCAGAGAAATCGCCGAAGGTAAGGAGACCTGGGGTTTAAACGTTAAATGGAGAGAAACTACTCGCGCTTCGCATTTTATTATATTATGTATTGGGGTTTGGCGTTTTGTTATAGTGGTTAAAGAACTGAACTTCAGACGAGAAGGTGGTGGCTTTAAATGACAAAAGGGTCTGTTCCCGCGTTTACAAAGCTGCTAGATGTTATGATGATGAAACCATACGTGCATTGACAACCGAGGCGGTTGCTTGGTTAATTGTTGTATTTGCGTATCTGGGTTTAACAAATTATTTCATTAATATTCTTGAAGTTATTAAAGATGGTATGATTTGTTTAAGGAAATATTTCCTATTGCCCTAGTTGGCTTCAAACGGTAAACACTACTTTAGTTATCCTCTCCCTGAGCCAAATTTTGCTTTAGGCGGTTGACAAAATGCCATTTCTCTCAGCATACCAGGTGCTCTCCAACAACGAGCAGCGGAAATTCTACGACCAACACAGTCACGAGGCGGACGCAAAGCAGGGGGGCGAGTCCAACTCCGGTTTTGGGGAGGACCAGTACGATGACTCGCCGGTGTACGTCTGGAGTTCCCCGATGCAGGACCAGTTCGGTGCCCAGCAGGACCAGGGCTTTTTTGATGGCAACTACTTTGGTTTTCGAGACTCGGTTCATGACGTCAATGAAGACTATTCTGATGATTGGTTTCAGGACGGAACAGAGTATGGGTTCTGCTGGCTTGTAAATACAGCGGACGGGAGCACTGTTAAATTATGTGAGGTGCATTAACTCCTAACGCATAATAAAGTCACGTTATTGACTGCATGACTGTGTCGCTGATTTGGTTGTGTACTCGGATGCATATTTCAGTGCTTAAAAAAACAAACAAACAAAAAAAGGCCAGATCTGCTGTTTGACGGGGACTCTGTGCTCCCTGTCAAGGTGTGGTGGGGCGTGCACATTTGGTCACGAGTCAGTTCTTTGGTACCTCTACACTGCCTGTCCACCAGGGCCGTGCAGCACGCTGAACGCCTGTGCTTGGTACCGGGGGTGCACTTTGACCGGAGGAATTCCTGCTTTGGATTTGACTTCCGCAGCGGGAACAGTGTGTGTCTGTGTGCCAGGGTAGAGCTCAGGGATCCTGCTTTTTATTTCCCCCCCCCCTCCCCGCATCGGTTTCGAACGTTTTGGGAATCGTTACGGAGCACAGACGCCTGCCGTTACGCCTCGACCATAGCCAAAGAAACGACGTTTCTTGCTTGTGTGACAGAAATGACGGTAAGCCTTTGTTTCAGCGGAGAACTGTTCACTTCCTGCTTATGAGCATCATATGATCTGCTTCGTGCCGGCTCGAGCAAACCTTTGCCATTTATGTAACGGAACTGGTGAGCAGTTGTAGCTTGTGATTTGAAGCTATTAATGTCTACATGGGTTTTTACAGTTTTTGTATGTTCTGAAGTTTTTCATGGTCTTGTCTGTAGCTTCACATTGTTTGGAAACTTTATGCTATTTAAGCTATGTAATTAAAGTGAATTATTGTTCACTAAAGCGATTACTCATTGTACTCTTAGACCACTGGGGTGAAGAAATTTCCTTTGTGTTCCATTTCTGGGGCTTAACTGAATTGAAGTTCTTGTAAGAAACTGGACTGTGGTGCCATTTACTTGTCCGATCTGCAGTACCTGAGGGTTTAATGACATTTTCAATGTTCCGAGACTTTCAATAATGGCCCCTTGCAGGAGTGGAACAGGGTCACAGTCTGACCTGCAAATGTAATGGGGATAACTAAGAGCGGGAGTGGCACCCAGGGACTCTGCCACTGCTACTGTAAAACAAATTTCAGAAGGTTGATCGGGCCAATTCTCCTACGGCTTCTTTCTCCAGCAGAGGTGTATGGCTGAGTGCGACTCAGATGTCTAAGGTCAATAGAAAACAAAGAACTGCAGTAGATGAGTTGCATGTGCCTCTGTGAATAACGGATGACTTGCCCTTTGAAGATGACCGTCCAACTGTGGTGTATATTTTAATTGCCGTTGGAGTAATGGTCTCATGCACTCATGGGAGGAGTTGACCGTAACAAAGGCCGTTGGTTTCAGGAGGAAACGCGGGCGGTGCTGGCAGGTGGCCTCGGTATCCGGGTGACCGAAGCCACAAAGAGCGGGGACACCCTGGTGTTTGTGGTTCGGACCCAGGAGGTAAGCGACCCGGGTCCCTGGGACTCCGGGACTGGGCGACCGAATGGTGCCTGTGGTAAACTAAAACGTGCTAATTATTTGCTTGAGGAAGGCTAATGTCAACACAGTGGTTCTTCAGGAGTTTTTAACCCTCGCGTTTGATTAATGCCTTTCAGTTAGTGAAAGCGGAGCTGTAAAAGTTAACTGTTAAGCTGAGAAGCATGAGATGTAGTGAATGGTTAACCATTCAGAAATGTGTATATTTTATATAGGGAACTGTAAGAATCCGTGGGTTTCGTACTGGGTTTTCCGGCTTCTGTAATATTTTTTTCTCCTATAGAAATCTGAAGCGATTAACGGAATGCTGTACAAATTTTTTTATTTGCATTAATCTTCCCTTTTTAAACGCTAAATATCACATTTGATCAAAACATCACATGTAAAACAAAGTTAGCCCTCCCTCCCCTCCCCTCCCCTCCCCCCAAAGCTCTGTAGCGTTACTCTTTAATCCATGCGTTTCCTTTCAGTTTTCCAGCAGCGAGGAACACTGCGTTAACAGGACGTTCCAGGACTTCGAGTGGCTTCAGCACTGCCTGTACACACAGGAAGAGGTCCCGGGGATTCAGGGGGTCATAGTCAGTTCTGCTCTTCACCTCTCAACTTCAGGAATAACTCAATAACGCAAACTCATTCTGTTTCAATGCTGGGGAATTTCCCTCTGTGGTCTCGACTGGTTTGAATAAGGAGTGTAATTATTGCACCATGATATTTGGACGTATATTTTTTTATGTCTGTGTTCCCAAGGATTTTACGCATGTTATGAATTCTGGGAATTATTTAAAGGTGAATGTTTGTTTCTCCCCCTGCAGTTCCCTCCACTGCCAGCAAAACCGTGTGCCTTGCCATCAAACTCTCAAGCAAAAACGATTAAACAACTCGGTATGCATTGAGAAAGACTTTAAAAATCGTTTTAATAAATGAAGGGACTGAGTGTTGTGCTGCTGTTAGCTGTAAGAACTAGCGCACAATTTAAGTGTAATTTTTTTTTTACAGATTGCCTATTTCCAGTATCTTTATAACAGTGCAGGTTCAAGTGCCCCTTAAAGCAAATTAGTGTGTTGTCAAAATATATCTGACTGCAAACCAGAGAATAAAATTGGAGGAGAAGTGACGTAGGTCCCCACCAATGGGTCTTTTCAGGGTTCCTGGGGCTGGGGGAGGACTGGCAGACCTACTGCAAAGCCCTGGAGAAGTATCTTCAGCTGGTGGCAGGACACGCCACGCTCAGCAAGAACAAGGCCCTCCAACGCTTCCTCACGGAGACGGAGGTGAGGAACTTTTTGTCACTCGAGTGTCTAATACAGACCTGCCTTAACGCTGTAATTGTTATGAAACTGTCCTCTGCCTTGGGTTTGCGGTGGTGTTGTACCGGTTTTGGGTCAGCGAGTCCCCTTCCTTCTCGCGCCAGGACTCGGGGAGGCAGCCCGTGCGGAGAGGGATCTTCGACCGGCTCAGCCAGGCTTTGGTGGAGATGAGGAATGAGGGCCACAAGGTTCCTGTGTTTTGCTCTCTGCTTGTTTGACACTCCCCACTTAGTGATGACTGATGCTATGTTCCAATTATAAATAAATAAATACATTTAATAAAACAGTTTTTCTTGGTGAGAAAAAAGATTGTGGTGTATGAATTCACATCTCTGTCTAGGATGTGGACGACTTTTTTCAGAGCGAGCGGGAGAGCAACTTTTCTCTCACTGGAATCTCCAAAGCTGCAACAGAAGTAGGTCAATACTTTCATACCTCGGGCCTCGGTGTACATCATGTGTGTTAAGTCCTCACCTCCCTGTGGCTTTCTTTCCTTCACAGAAGTTCCTGGATATCGTGCTGACAGAAGAAAGTAAGTGGGGAAATGGATTTCGGAACTCGTCTCCGCTCTTCGTAATCGCGTTGAAGCTTACTGGTGTGGCTCTCTGCGTTCCCCCTTAGAAATCGCCGTAGCTTGCGGACACTTTTCGACGTCTCTGCATCTCGGGATCGGTGAAGAAGCTGACCCAACAGCCGTCGCCTTCTCGAAGTGAGCTCATTTCTGAAATACTGTCACCAAGACTGGCAATATGGGGGGGGATTCTTTCTTATTGATTTGACTCAATTGATTACTTGTCTTGATTTAGGGTATTGTTATTGTAAAAATAGGCCTACATGATGTGTAAATGTCTTTTTAATATATAACTTTTAAGGTTAAATTAAGTGTTTCCTTGAAGGCACAACTGATCCTCGCAGGGGATTCAAACCCACAATGATCCGAGTCTGTAACTTTAGCCAGCTCTCTCCATGGTTTCCTTTTTACAGTCAGCCTGACTTTGATTCCTCTCTGCCCTGTTGTCTGTGCTTGCAGGCTGTGCCTGAGGTTGTCTGAGATTATGGACACTGTCAAGGTAAGGAGCCTGTCATGCCGGCGTGATTCTGGGAATGTTGAATATAATTTTCCCCTTTCCTGCCCGCCTGTGTCTTCGCCGCATCAGCCCCATAACTACCTGTCATTTAGAACGGGGATGGGGAACCCTGGTGCTCGAGAGATGTAGCATCTGTGGGTTTTGCACGTCCCCGCCTCTTCATTATGTAATTAAAGCATTTATTTGGATTAGAATTAATTTCACCTAGTGTTTCCTGATGGAACAACGAGGTAGCTCAAACACCTGCAGACCCTAGGGGTTGTACCATTGATTTAGAATAATGAATTATGATTAGTATTAAGTTTTTGTTTTTATTATTATTTTAATCTGTTTAAGGGCCCATGTTTCTGAGACTTTATTCACGATCCCTGTCACAGAAGACCAGACACACTCAGGTCTACCACCTGTGATCAGAGCATGAGTAGATCAAGCACAACCATCATAAGCTCTTAAAGTGGACTGACGTTACCCTTTGTGACTTTGCCATTCTGTCTTATCAACGGCTGACACAAATCAGTAACTGCTTCATCCCGGTGATTAATCCAGCCATAGCGGTGTCTGACATCGCTCTGGTTTACTTAATCTCGAATTTGCTTAATCCTGATGCTCAAATGTAGGACGTTCCCTCTGGGACTGATGCTCTTGAGAGCACTATACCTGAAATGGTGTCTGGGATGCAGGGATACTGAAGACGGGTTTAGTTGGTGTGCTACTGTATATTTGTTCACAACATACTTAAGTTTCTTTTGTGTGTGAGTTGATAAACAAATGTAATTGCACTGTTTGCTGTAAAAAAAAAGTTAATCCATGAAAACCGCTTGAATGTGTGTGTGTAAAAAGATGTAAAATACAAATTTATGTAAAACTCCTGCTCTGAGAAGGAAATTTTGCCAACAAGCTAAAAATGAGACACTTCAAAGGACTTTTGACGTTATCTGATAATGCTGCCGCGTTTTTAACGAACTGGGGAAGACAGTTTAGCAAAGCAGTCGTTAGTAGTTTATTTATGAACTCGCCTAATGAGGGGGGTTCTGGGTGGAATGGGAGCAAGGCTGGAATTCTGAATCGACTGACATAGAGGCCCAGTAGGCCTGAACAGACACCAGGCTGTGTTTAGGCTTATGCAAACACCACTCTCGTACTACGTGGAGAAATTAAACCGTATCGTACAAGTACCATCGTGAATTATTGAGGGCAAGTGGTGAAAACGTCTAAAAAGATATTTTCAACATCTTGTTTCTGTTCTATTTTCTGGGGCATGATCAGTCTTGATCAGTTACTTGCTTTTTAAATAATTCAGGCTACATTGCTTTTTAACGACCAAGCCTATTAAGTCGATTTCTGCTACATGGCAGACTTTGTGACGAGTTTTCTGTCATAATCTTTGGAGCGCCTGTATTTATGCTGCAAACATTAACCATCTCCGATGTTTGTTCTGTCTGTTCGTCCAGTTAGCTTGGATGTGGTTGTGATATCTGTGACTATGGCTGCATAATTTTCAGTCTTCTTTTCCTACTGGATTACATACTGGATTACATACTGGTTTACACACGTGACCAGTGTCCCCTCCCTCAGAGTTCACGTTGGATTCAAGTCTGTTTCCCTGGGAAATTGACAGTTAAAGACACCTCACCATAATTCTTTCTGAGGTCCCTAGCTGAACCTCAGAACAAACATTGGCCCTTGTGTCACAGAGCAAACCTTATTATAGGCCTCAGAATTTGAAAAATGAATTCCATATTTGCTGAGGTATAGAGCAGTTCCAGGAGAATCTGACAGAATTATGGGGCTTCCCTTCCTACGTGATTCATGTGGTTGCCTCAGATATTCCCTCCTGAACATCAACACACAATAGTCTCCCATTGGTCTATGTCACCTCTGTGGTGCTGCTGTGTAACTTAATTGAGCATAGGGGAACCCAGAACCAAGATGGTTTAGACTCTTCTCCTCAGAGCACTCTGTGTACCTGCCTGTGAATGAAAGCCTTTATCATACAATAGGTAGTGCTGGATCCACTGCCTGGGCCCACTCACGGACCCCGCCCTCCCCCCACAACTCATTCAGCAAGACGGTTCCGTTTTCCACCTTGTGGTGGAAGGGTTTCCATTTTCCTGCTTTTTCAGACATTTTGCCTTGGATTTTGGGGTTACCTCAAGGGCCATTTATCTCGTGTGGTTGCCATGTTGATATCGGTTCTCTTGTTGGCAAGGTAACGACTGTTCCTGCGGCCTTGAAGTTATGATTGCCGCTATAGCGTAAAGTGGTAGATTTAGCTTCTTTCATTCTCCTAACGTGGACTGATTGATTTGCTTTGTATGAATCACCAGAAATAAGATACAGAGGATTAACAGTTCTGCTGGTAGATACTGACTGTTTTGAAAAACCAGACCATTCTATTGAGATTGCTGCTCATTTCTGAGTTCTTTGTGTTATAATGAATCGTATTATCAAATGGTGAATACATTTTTTTAAATAATATTTTGGGAATGAATAAATATGGAAGACACTTTGGAAATATTATAATATATTGGAAGGTGCTAGATGAAATCCACATGGACTTAAATTCATTCTTTGAAAACTTTGTGAGAAATGACCTGTATACTCAATAAAGCAGAATTTAATTGAATATCCGCTTAACATAAGATGATTAATTATATTCAGTTATCTGTATATCTTTCTCTGGAAACATGCCACCAGTGTGTGTAAAGTACAGAATTTGTAAAAAAAAGAAAAGAAAAATGGATAAAATAAATTTTATTGACCATAATCTTATTGTAATTATTGACTGGGTTTAGATCCAATCAACCCTGTATTGTCCTTGTTTTGAATTTCTGTGAAATCCTGTATTAAGCCTATGACTCTTTGTTCTCCTCCTTGTAAGAAAAACTTAGAAAATGTTGCCAAGAATAACATAAACACCCTTGGCCTGGGCTTGGACCTGGACTCGCGTTATCAGGAAGCAGAAAAGGTGATGTCTGTCCTCTCTCTTAAATTATCAAATTGTCAAATTATCCTTCTCTAAAACTGGGTGACGCTAAGCTAACGCTTCACTCTCCCTTTTCAAACGTCTTGATTTTTAGTATTCGAAGCATTTTAATCGTTTCACCTCATTTAAATGTTTTATTAATCAATTAATTTATTTTGAAATTTTTGAGAAAATAAATGTTTCTGGGGACCCCTTGCTGTTCTGTAGGAAATGTTGTTGCGGAGGATCTCCAAACTGGTGGAGTTGGAAAACGCCAAGAAAAACCTGGAGAAAGCCAAACCAGTCAAGAAAGCGGCCGTAAGTGTTTGTTACACGGAAAAACAAGGTGCTGTTCTGTTCTCTGTGGTATCTGAGATCCAGAACAATGCTCTACTCTTATTTTTGGACCTTATTTTTGAAGGAAGATCATCAGACTTGATTAATTGAAATGAAAAACGTGTTGCATTGCTGTGCTAATGTAATCAGAGGACGGCTTGATTACACACAAGTATACATGCCAGGTGGAGGAGAGTCCACTTTTGCTGAGGTTACAATTTCGTCAAAGGGTCAGGTGTAGCAAGCATGTTTTATACTATCCAGCAGGTGTCAGTAGTGTTCTCTCAATGCAACGTGAAGGCCTGTATTGGGTATGGTGTCATTTAAAGGGAGTTCTGAACACTCTCTCAATGTGGATGCTAAAGCATATGGTATGCGTTGTATAGTTAAAGGCTCACGGATTTGAATGTGCACTCTGTTCATATTTTATTTTCTTTAGATGGAGGAAATCAAAACTGCTACTGAAAAAGAATTCGATCTCCTTTCTGATGTGGCCAAATTGGAGGTGGGTAGTGTTGCCATTTTTTAAATATAACGCATATAAAATGTATATATGTGCTTGCATAACGCGTATAACAAAAATAAATTCCTTCGAGATCTATCATTTTGTTGTGGCGTGTTTTCTCTTGTTGAGTCGAAAGATTTTGATTCTCTCTCTGATTCTTGGCCTGAACATTCTTTGACTCCTCCCAGATTGAGAGGTTTCGCGCGCTGCGCGTGAAGGCCTATCGGCAGTTCCTGACGGCATGGTGCGAGCGTCAGCTTCAGACTGCTCGGGAGAACAGCTTCCTCCTCACCCAGCACCTCGCCACCTTCAGGCAGCTGGACAGCGAGTAACTAACGTCTGCCCCACGTCACCACCACCCACCCACCCACCCCCGTTTCAATAGGGCTACACTGTACAACCCCCCGCTCCCTAACCCATCCAGCCCTTTCACTTACTTCCCCAACAAGGGACACGGAAACCCAAATGCACTCCGGTTTAGGAATCGCCCAGTGGTGCGGATGCATTTCCAGGAGCTGACTGTTGAATATGCTTTTCCCAAAGACCGTTATGGCTGTTCTGCGATGTTGTGATGCGGGCTGGTGACGATATGAGGTGTGTTTTTGAGTGTCTGATCCTTTTTTTTTTTTTTTTTTTTACCCAACCCGTGCTGTTTCCCTCGGCTTGTCTCTTCCTTCAGAAAATATCTCTTACCCCCTGCCAGATCAGCAGGGGTCAGGCCAACTAAACGATGACAAATTGATGTCCAAGCCGTTTTTATTTTTGGGTGCTGTATTTGGCGTTTGAATGCAGTTAATCAGTGCTTCAGGCACACTTCAAGGACACTGAAGATATCCCTGCTGATTGTGTAACCACAACTGCGTTCAGCTTCAGTGCACCTTCAGTGGCTCTGTAATTTTTACGCCAGAGGCCGTAAGGGGGTTAAAAAAAACCTGGAGTAATGTATCCAAGGAGAGATAAATCTGTCCCCTGACTGGATTGGAGATTCCAGGACTAGGCAACGCTTTAGGAGTGTTTGGTGACAAAAACGTTATGGTTTCTTATTGCAGACTTCTTAAGAGTGTGATACGGGATTGGCGGATTATTATTCTACACCACCTGAAAAGTAAAGGAAAAAATAGCTTGTTTATACAATGGAAATCCTCCACACCCTAGAGGCCATTTTTGCTTCTTCTTTTAATTAAGGTGAAAACCTAGCTAGGCTAAATGCGCTGCTTGCGTCCTTTAAAAACTGAAAAATACTTTCTATGAACGGCGTGGAGAGGAAAAGGGTGTACAAACGCACCCATGAAATTATCCAGCTTGGTCAGACCTCGAAGTGTCGTTTTTGTTTCATGACATTTTGTGGGTTTCATAATTTGGGGTGTCTGTCTTCGTGACAAACCTGCAATTATTCGCGTAGGTCTGTCATTTGACTTTCCGTCTGGAGCTTTTCATGACTAAAACGCGTTGGAAAGTTTTTACAGTGTGGTGACCATCTGATATGTCTGTCACTCAAGGTGAAAATCATTTGATTAACATTTAGTTATTTTATTGTCATAGTCTTAGAATCATTATTTGACTGTGATTCTATATTTCTTCCTTCTAAATATACGAGAGAGAAAAATTGGGGCAACACTTTTTTATTCCTTAGAAACGGCTGTCATCTCTCATATGTATGTCTGTATTTAGAAATAAATTACAGTATGCTGAAAATACCATGCTAACCAATGAGTTTTTTTATTTGTTTTTTTTAACGAGAACATGAAGGATATATTAACATTACATCTATATGTATTGATTTTGTAGGAGTGAGTCTGATCTCAACATACTTAATCTATTCACACTTTAACACAAACGGATCTATGTCTGAATTTTAAAGAATATTCGGCATTGTCTGCTGCTGAGCGTATACCGTTTTCTGGAGTGTGAGGAATATATTGTGTCATTTGTAATGTAGGTTTTCATTTTCTTTTTTAAAATATCGATTATTTATAAAGTGTACATATGGTCATGCAATATTCATATAATTTTACCTTAAAATATTCAGTTACAAGGTTATATGCAGCACACTGACTTTAAATTTAAATAATTTTCTATGTTTAATCACCAGTTTCCATGGCAGGATACAGACGGGTGCAGAGTTGGGCCACGCCCGCCTCACCTTCTGACTTCGGCCAAAAATGTTACATGTTTATATTATATACTATCATGATACCCCCCCCAGACATTTTCACTGCACCCCCAGTCAAAGCAGGCTGCATTACGGCCCTGCCAGTTTCCCATTTTCGCTCAAATAAGGCATTTCCCGTTGCTTATTTTGTTGCAACTCTTCGGCACGGCCCCCGGCGATCTCGGGGCACCGAGGAAGTGTACCGGGGTGCTCTAACCTGCCCGTCTCCCAGTAGCCCATCCTCATTAGCGCTAATGCGCTGCGGCTGAACGGCGCTTCGCAGGGGAGGTCCTCACCCAGTGGAAGACTCGCGTTTCCCTCCGGTAGCACGGCTAGCCCCGAAGGTGCTGGGAGTGACAGATCTCTGACAACCGGGAAACCGCTTGGGTCCCGCTCTACCCGGGGTCGCCGCGCTGCCTGCTGTCGTCCAACGGGGCATCTCGCGTGGTCTTCGTGTTTTTTAAAAAAAAACGGCGTTCGTTTATTCAACGGTTCATTTACACAGCTGGATGGTTACCGAAACAGTGTCTGACTCGGAGTACACCAGCAGCTGGGTCTGAACTAGGAACCTTCCGATTTTGACGCTTGGTCCAGCCTTTTGCATAAATCTCATGTCAACTGCTCATCTATGACACGTAGGGGCGTATGGTTAGCTGGTATCAGTTTATGAGTAGTTATTTTTGTGATACTAAATGAAGACACTCGGGCACATTTAGTAAGGTGGGGTTAACTAGTCTAAACCAAGTGTTAGCCAGAAGTTCTCAGTGGCTGCACGGAACCAGGAAATAAACTCCTTGTCTGAACAATTTGTGAAAGCGCTCTCTGGGACAGGCAGTTCTGATACGGCTTCTGTCAGAACGAGGGAGGACGGCTCTTTTGTTTATCGTTCAGTGCCAAGCTAACTTCCTGCTAGTGACCTAGCCTGCTCAACCTGACCCACTCTATTTTCTTGTGAAACCCTATATATAACACTTCATCTCAGTGGTTTAGTGAGACCTGCGTCACATACTGAAATATGTTTCAGTATTTTAAGAGGTATTTGGATCTGCTTTTGTTTTTGTTTTTAGTTAACATTTGATTTTAAAAAATGCTTTAGAAAAATATTTTCAAATATTTAAAAAACAAAATGCATTTTTGTGCACAATACAAATGCCTATCAAAACATAAATATTTTTTTCAAATGCATTTAAAATATTCTAAGAATTAATTTCAAAAGCTTTTGTGAAATAGTTTTGAAATTAAGTTAAATTTAAAGAAAGATTAACAACAAAAAATGTTGAATTACAGATTATATTTTAAAGATCCTTCTAGAATTCAATTTAGCGATTATATAGTGTGGCATTCTTTAAAATGATTTGTATCAGAAAATTGTTTTTTGAAATACTTAAGTATTTTAATATAGTATAATAGTACATTCCTTTCAAAATGCATTTTAACCCGGTCACATGTCATTATGATCCAAAGCTGTGGTGACATTGTGAGATGTATAGTGTTACTGTATTATGGTCTAGGTCTAGATCAGGTCTCTATCCTGCCAATTAACTCTACCCTGGGCTTCTCCTCCTCACAAGGACGCAACAACATTTTCCAACAATGTCCACTGACACTTCCTGTAAAGGCCGATTATGTGACACGGAGGCTGCAATGATCCTGCTGTAGTCCTTAAATGACTCTGAGGATGCTTTACAAACCTTAAGTGTTTCTATGGCTTTGATTTTATACGAGTAAGACTAAATGACCCATGCATTCAGGTGTTTTTAGTGTGTTTAAAAGCTGCCTCATTCTCCAGAAGATTTGTGTGCCTTGAAGGCTGATGGACAATTTGCCGTGAATCATTCTGGAAACGAGCGCGTTTTCTAACGCTGTGTTAGCTCTCTCTTTTTACGAGTAAGAGTTACTCAAGATCAAAGCACTTCTGCTTTCAGACCAGAACTGTGAACTGGTTTTTAAGGGTTTACTGATTTGACAGCTGGTCTCTGGCCGCTAATGGCCACTCATTGTTGAACAGCAAGGGTTATCGGAGAACTGGGCATGCAGGAGACGGTGTGAGTAGATACAGCAGTAAGAGAGAGATGCCATTTTCAGAGTGGGCTATTTTTTTCTAAACGGGTAACGACGGAAACTGTGAATGTTATATCCTTCAGTCAGAACTCGGTTTGTTATCAGGCAGTGTGCTACCACTGGGCAGGGCTTTCCAAAGATGTCAAAAGGTGGTTGGTTATTGTGGAATTACTTCTGACATTTAATAAAAGGATAGTGTGGATCCCTGGGGACTGCATGCACCGTGGTTCTGTTTAACCGTTTCCTCTCTAGGCCCCATCTCATGTGTGAAAGCAAAGCGCTGTCTGCAGGAGAAAGGCCCCTTAAAGCAGACAACGGGAAAAGGAAATGGCAGGTTTGTGATGAGAAACCCTGAAAGCTGAACTCGGGCTGCGCAGCGCGTGGCAGGCTGTCAAGGTCGGGCTGCGAGGATGATGCAGCAATTGTTATCAAGTCTGACATATCTGCGAATACGCGCGGGTGGCCCTGTGTCATTTCCCTCTGACCAGGGTCTCAAACACTCTGCATACGAGTGTACTCCAGGTGTCGTTTTCCCAAGTCATCCTCCACACTCAACAAGCGTCCCTCTATCAAAGGAGGCTGAGCTGCGCCTCGGAGGGGGTATCGGCGGAAGGAAAGGGTCAAAAACCTTCCGGTGATCACACTGCCGTCACCCTGCACTGAAACGTAGGTTTGCAGCGTGATGTGGCCCTGTCCTGAAACAAACTCTAATGAGAAGATAAACCAAAGGATGGACGCCTGCTGGAAAAGAGGGAGCCAGCTTTGCAGAGGCAGCGTTTTTATTTGACAGACACTTTCAGCTAGAGCTTCAGTATGTTCAGTGAACGGAAGGAGACACATCAGTAGCAGCATTGTAACACGGCGTGAATCAGTAGGCAGTGCCCTAGGCAGTGCCCTAGGCAGTGCCCTAGGCAGTTCCCTAGGCAGTTCCCTAGGCAGTTCCCTAGGCAGTTCCCTAGGCAGTGCCCTAGGCAGTGCCCTAGGCAGTGCCCTAGGCAGTGCCCTAGGCAGTGCCCTAGGCAGTGCCCTAGGCAGTTCCCTAGGCAGTTCCCTAGGCAGTGCCCTAGGCAGTTCCCTAGGCAGTTCCCTAGGCAGTTCCCTAGGCAGTTCCCTAGGCAGTTCCCTTGGCAGTTCCCTTGGCAGTTCCCTTGGCAGTGCCCTAGCCCTTTTTTAACGCAAAACACAGGTAGGCACTAAATGAGTCAGTCGAAAAAACAAACAAACTCA
>JAOVYW010000001.1:4140586-4152230 GCA_025775045.1 Hiodon tergisus
TGTTAACTGGTTCAGTCCATCCTTGTTAACTGGTTCAGTCCATCTATGTTAACTGGTTCAGTCCATCCTTGTTAACTGGTTCAGTCCATCCTTGGTAACTGCATGGTTGACCAAAACAAGTCTGAGCTTGGAAAGTTAATACCCACTTCTCTGCTTTGATGCTAATGATGTAGATCATCTCTCTTATCAGGAGACAACGAGCTTTGGTTGAATTCGAGATTTCAGCCAGGCTTTGGGGCCCATTGTACCACCACCCAAAATCAGGGTGGCCTAAGATTAGGCTCCAGGCTTGGCGTTTCTGTCCAAACAAGACAGGAATCAGCTGCTTGTTGAAGCAAGGAAATTAAAATGTCTTGGTATGAAATACAGAAAAGGGAAACGCGAGACAACCACAGATATTTTTATTTTATTTTAGATACCAATTAGTGGCTTTTTGCATGGCCTGGTAGCATACTATCACTTTGTTTAAAACAACGGTTCTCTTTAACAGTGGCTGATATAATTTAGATGAGGTATTCACTTTGAATAATTATTTTCCATCAGTTCACCCTGTCGTTTGGTTTGCTGTGTCGCGTTTCCTTTAAGTAGATGAAATTACTAATGGCATGCTCCAATGAGCACTTCTGCTACGGGGAACGTGTTTATGCGAAGTAAGCGGAGGTCACATCTTGGACATTAGCTTCATTGGACGGACGAGAGCGGAAGTTTGTGGCAGGACGTCATTGACCGCTAAGACCACAAATGATAACGGAACTTTTAAGCATGTCTCGGAGGATGTACAAGTTTCAAAAAGGGTTCTCACATATCACCTGTTATTATAAGTATGTATATATAGAACAGACGTCTGCAATGGTTAAAAGATTACGAAAGAGCGCTAATCGGTGCGTTAGATCGCAGCATCCCGACTCTCGTTATTACCTGATAATTACCCATTACGGAAGATCTCTCTAAATTCACACTCTATAAATCTGATTTATTGCGCAGTCCGTGGTACGCTCTGCCTCCGATAGTGACGTAGCTTTATTGCTTCTCACCGTGGGCTTGTGTCCCGAGACAACGCATTAAAGAAGCGCATTAATGGCCCGCAAGAAGCACATGCGCGTTCTGCATTTCTCATCTGCTGTGCGTTACGGCCCGCTTCCCTCAGCAGGGAGAACGTGAGAATATCTGTTCAAGACCTACTCGCGAGACGGTAATGAAATACACTGTTGATTCCATTCGTGATTATCAATAACAAAGCCTGAAAACGCAGAGACCCGAAAAACAAATGCCTGAGAGGATTATTTGTAAATCTTTCGAGCTGAGCACACATCAAACTTCAGTAATGTTCTTGCTTTTTTCTCGCTGCGCAATTGGATCACCTCCCTGTGTCAAAACAAACAAATCCCATAGAGCATGGGCAAAGAATGTAAAAACTAATATTTTTTAAATAATGAAACCTAATCCAACCTATAACGATCACTGCATACAATACCCATTAACGCTTTTAAACCAAGCAGCTGAAAGAGAATACAACCCCAGTTGTATTAGCTGAGGCCTCTGCTATTTATTCGCTTGACAGACACAGCCCATAGATACTTACATTACCGACTTAGGTAAAACAGTAATGCCCGACTGGTGCTATGGCCAAGCAGCAAGCTTCTCAAGTAGGGACAAAAATGACCCATCGGGCGGGGATTTGACTGTCAGACTGATGGAGGAATTCTCATCAGATTCCTGGTCCTGCCTGTTCGGTTTGGCCGTATCTGACATTTGGCAATGTGGCATTGCTCAGTTCCAGTGGGCCGCCTGCAAGACTACCCAGTCTCTTCTTGCGTCTGTTACCTGCTTGCTGAAACCTTTGTCAGCAGTGATATGTAAACTAGAATTAGAGGTAAATAAAAGCAGGTGGGAAAATGTCAGCCATGCTTCCAGCAATATCAGGCGTGAGCCCAGCAAACCCTGCAAAGTCTTACATGAATGTGAGGCCATCTTGGGTTTCAGATGGCCAATAAGCCTGAATTAGCGTTTTGGCGTATTTCAGCTAACAGGTCTCCAAATTGCGTAAGGGGGCGTATTTTCTGTCCTTCCGAATGCGCCGAATCATCGTGAGTTTTCTGAACCCGAGCCAGCTCAAGGGCTTTGTGAGAGGGGATGATGTCATTGGGGACTGGGCGCGTTTTTGTTTTTCTGGCTGCTGAGAGCCAGATTAGCACATCCCTCCTCACGAGCGTCCGTGGCGCCGGCACTCCTTACCCAAGGCTTTCACATTCATCAGTCACCCATCAGGCACTCACAACAGCAGAAGGAGTCGTAAAGGGGCTCTCGCAGAAATTTCCACTCAGACCGAACGGGCCCTGCATTGGCTTTGGAGTTCTTCCTGCGAGGCCCCTGGGTCGGTGATTCGGGGATGATAAATGATAAGTTAGTGGGGCATGTCAGCTTGGGCAGGGAGACATCTGGCAGAGCGGGACGTGATCTCTCGCTTGTCTCTGCAACCCAGCGGTGTGGGTCGGCCTTCTCCGGCCTTTTCTAGGGCATCGTGTAGAGGTTAAAATACTGGACTTTGAAGCGGTGGGGTTGCCGCTTAAAATCCCAGCAGGGTGTACTGCTACAGTACCCTTGAGGAAGTTTTACTGCCTAAATTGCTCCAATAAATGACCGGCCTAAACAAGCGAAAAAGAGTCTAAACAGAGTTCGCGGCGCTCTGAATTAAAGCGACAGCGTAACGGTTATGCGAGGGTTTTTCAAAACAAACGGAATTTTGGGACCAGAAGCGCGTACTAGCGTCGACGGGGAACGCCCTTTTCTTTTACCTCGCCGCTTTGCACGTTGCTGAAATGCCACTGTGGTGCCATGGTAACCGAAGCCCCGTGGCTGTGTCCACCTACACCCCAGCGTGGCTGCCTTGTGAGTGCCACATACTTCTGGACCACCTTTCTACATTGTTTAGAAAACTACACCCTTTGTTTATTGAATGACACTGTCCAGTCATAAGGCTGACATGTACTGTGTCTTTTCAGAAGACACAAGCCTGAGTTGTAAGGTCCAGGATTCTATGGCCTGACAACGGAACCCCCCCCCCCCCCACCGCGGTCGGGGTCTCTTATTCAACCAACGAAGATAGGAAGCATTGTCTCTTGGAATTTCGAATTTCGAAAGTAAGCAGGGACACCACAGAACTACATTGCTGTTTTGGGAACCACAAAACCAGCTACATATTTGGAGGGATGTCTGGCTGACAAGGTGAATGTCTTAATTTGTGTGTATGGAAATGTTATATCAAAATATACCTGTGTGGTGGCCTCACTTATTAAATTTTTTGCCCTCTCCTTGTAGGAAATTGCCTGCACCTTTGAGCTGTGAATTTCTTGAAGACCTTATCACTGTTATCACTGCGATCATTTAATTAATAACAGTTTTCCAGCACAGAATTAATGTCTTGTTGTCTCCAGTGTGTATGGTGGCTTCCAAAACTCTATAATCGAGAAAAGTGCAGAAAAGGTTTCCAAAAAATTATCATTTGGTGGTGTAATAACATAACGACGGCCTCCCAGGACAGTAAAAACTGTTTATTTTATGATTTATTAAGCCATGGCCATCTGTAAGTGTGTGGGTATCAGAGCAAATGTCTCACGATCTGCGTCAGCTCAGATAACTTTTCGCCGGATTCATTTCTGTTTTGTTGATGAATTCCTTAATCAGGTAAAATGCCCCGTTTGCCTGTATGCAAACGGTCTCGTTGCGCATTATAATTAAATTGATGTCAATTGAATTACCCCCGTTTGTGTAATCAAAAAGCTGAGGCAGCCATTATGGGGTTGTTTTTTTTTATATTCATATTGAAAGCCACATGCATGCAATTTGCGAGAGTAAGTTTGTCTCAGTAGAAGATACAACATTATGTTTTCTGTAATTCCAAATTACTAATTAGGCAGCGTTAAAATTATAAAAGCTAGCAATCATTTGTTTTCGATCTCGTTCGTGACAAAATCCTAAAAAAATAGTAATGATTGCACGAACACCGACACGCAATCCTGTTGTCACACTAGTCTGTTCTTATGGACTGTTTGCAGCAGTGGTCATTTTCAGTGTGACCGAATGTACAGTGTCTCAGTACTGCTCCAACCCTTCCCTGAAGTGTAGTCACATGACTGACGTGTACTGTGTCATTTTCGGTATGCTCTTAAAACAAGCCTGAGTTGTAGGGTCCAGGATTCTATGGCCTGACAACAGACCCCCCCCCCAGTCGGGGTCTCTTATTCACCTAGGAAGCCTAAGCTAGGAAGCTTCGTCTCTTGGAATTTCGAATTTCGAAAGGAAGCAGAGACTCCCCAGAAATACATTGCTCATGCGTATATATGGTTCCTTTTATCCTGCTTAGAAATCCTGCTAAGGTGTATGAGTTTATAGTTTCCTGCAAGGCTTTTTTTCAAGTTCCTGAATCTTTCAGGGGTTCTGACATTTAAATCTTCCTACTTTGGATCTGGGTCATTTTCTGCTTCCCACTCCATAACCCCTGCACTACCAGGGCCTGGTGTTTCTGCTGGAGACAAGGCTGGGGCGAAACCCGGTTAGCAGAGCTCCACTGACTTCTTAATGGGCTACAGCAGCCACCCGCACCGACCTCACTTAACTCAAGTGGATGCGAGGGAGATAGGGAATCAGAAAGATGTCATTTGTGCTCCATCCAAGGACCATTACTCCTGCCCAGTTCCGTGCAACACTCACAGCCAAGTGGGGAGTCAACTGGGAAGAGTTTTCAAGGCTTTTAAACTCTGCTGGGAATTGATTCTGTTGCCTTACGGTTTTTTACAATCACTTTGGCACTAATTTCAGAACCTTGACGTCCTTTTTCAAAACTTTATACACACAAACGATGATCAAAATGCACATTTTTCAAAACTCTAACACTTTTTCCAATTGCTTGGATACGATACGCATAAGCCTGAGATCATTTGTTCATTGAACTAAAATCACCTGTTCAAAATGACACAACTTAATATCAAGGTATTACCATTTTAAAACGCTATTCACACATTACATTTGAGATGACTGTCTATTCATTCAATTACAATGATCTAACCATCAATTGATCTAATTGCTAAAAATGGAGTAACTGTTGCATTACTCTTAATGCATAGTTTTATGGAAACTGATTAACAATATTCCATGTTTAGATCATGAAAGTTTCCGGATAACGAGATCCATTGACACCAATTACCGTGGAATGTGAACCAATTTGACAATGTTATCTATGGAGGTAATATTTTATCATCATTCAGACACTGTGACCATGGTCCCATGTACCACTTTTCCAGACCACGTTTTCAGATTTGACATTACTGTATGCAAGCAGGCCTTTGTAATTGCTTTCCAATACTGCCTGCTCGTTACTGATGATTGATTTCACATTGTGGTACGGGTATATAGTGAAGTGGTATGAGTGGTATCCACCTCCAACAACATAGTGATAACATGGAGCGGGCAGGTGAACCAGGTCACAGTAGAGGTCAAGCAGTGGGAGGAGGAAGACGAGGAAGACGTGGTGGTCAAAGGAATGGCAGGGGTCAAGCACCCCCTCTGAGAGGCGGCCGTGGGCCTCGTTCGAGCGGTGTGGGGGAACGTGGTAGAGGACAAGGCCTCGGACCAAGTCGGCGACAGCAACAGCAAAGAGTGTCCAATGAAATCCGACCGATTAGTTGTAGACCATGTCATGAATCATGGCATGACAATGACTGAGGCAGCTACAATGATTCAACCACATCTCAGAAGATCAACCGTGGCCTCAATCATCAGAACTTTCCGCAATGAGAACCGACAAGTCTTCAGCATACACTGAACATTAGGCGACTCTCAATTGTTAAATGACTGTATATTGCTTGCCAATGTGTACTACAGAGTAGATGATGTGACAAAATGTGTTCTTACTGTGATTTTCCCTGCAGAATGGAGACTAGGCCAAATAGGGGCGGCAGAGGCAAAATTCTGACTGACCAACAAGAGCGGGCTGTGGTCAATTTGGTTCGAGCCAGAAATGATATTCGCCTTACAGACGTTCGGCAGCTTGGACAATGATCACATGTTCAACAATGTGGAAGCCATAAGTTTGCCGACCATTGAACGCACGCTGAAAAGGCACCAGGTGTCTCTAAAACAGCTGTACCGCGCGGCCTTTTGAAAGTAATGCAGACAGAGTGAAGCAACTGAGGACTGAGTATGTTTAGTTTCAAAATGCCTGTTGTGAAAAATTCTCCCAAAGTTCTACATCATTGTAATCAATAACTTTCCTTTCAAAATGTTTTTTTTTAGAGGGTGATGGAGCTGGATGCTGACGAAAACCATCACAAATTCATCTTTTTGGAGGAGGCAGGCTCAACTTGGCCACGACAAGGAGGAGAGGTCGGAATTTCATTGGCCAGCGGGCAACCGTCCAAGTACCTGGACGCTGTGGGGCCAACGTCACCATGTGTGCGGCGATATCGGAAGACGGTGTGGTGGGACGCAGATCCTCGTATTGGATCACATAATGCAGCTCTTCTTGTAACCTTCCTTGGTGAGCTAAATCAGGTCTGTAGAGCTGAAGGCGTGACTTATGTCATTGTGTGGGATAATGTCAGGTTCCACCATGCTCAAATGGTGCAAGCATGGTTTTAGCCCCATCCACAATTTACCACCCTGTACCTACCCCCATACTCTTCTTTCCTTAATACGATCGAGGAATTTTTCTCCACATGGAAGTGGAAGGTATATGATAGGCCCCCTTACGAGCAAGTCACTCTTCTCCAGGGCATGGATGGCGCATGCAATGACATCACGGCAGACCAGTGTCAGGCCTGGATTTCGCCATGCCTGAAGATTCTTCACAAGATGTTTGGCTACTGAAAACGTTCGTTGTGATGTGGATGAGAACCTGTGGCCAAATCCACAAGACAGGGTTGATTGAAATATAGAAGTACAGTAATCATTCCTTTGTTTTGCCTTTTACAGTAAGCCAGGTGAGGATCACTGCAGTTGATGTTTTACTGAAGATTTTTTGTAGCTAACTATTTTCACTTTGATTCAAAGACTTTTCTTCAGTATAGAGAAAACATTAACTTCACAATGTGGCCAAGGTGAAGCAGAGAATGCTTAGATTGTGCCGATCAGATTGCTCTTCACCTGACCTTTGTCACCCCTTGGAAGAAAGATTATTTTAGTGGAAACTTCTGCACAGCTCCTATATGTCTCCCAGGGATTGTGGCTAAAGGGAGATCCTGCCTAGGACAGGGCGGTCCACAGTATCCAGTTTAAATGGTTTAAAAAGTATCCAGGGAAAGTGTCTGGTTGAGATTTGGGTTCTGCAGGACTGACGTTTAGACCGCAGAGGACACCAATGCAGGGAATGAGCCGTGAAACTGACAATTTGCTCAGACCCGCATGACGCTTCCTGAGCCTCCTTCCCTCAGTGGCCCAGTGCTAAATACATATTCCAGACCAATTACCAACACGGGCACAGGTTTTTTTTTTATGTGCGCGGAAGCCTTCTGAGCCAACCTTCATTAGGCACAGAGGGCAACCCGTGCATTACTTTCCACTTAGGTTGCATAACGGATGCAGCCTGCAGGCTCAGCAGTAACACACACTGGGGCTTCATCGACTCGTTTGCTCAGTGGTTTCAGTGATGATTGAGGAAAAGAGAGATGGGTACCTCGGGGGTGAGGGATGGCGTAATCTGAGATCCCCGACAGAGGGATGGCACAGGCTGACCCGCTGGTCCCAGTTATCGGCCTTTTCTGGCCGTAAGCACGCTCCAGCCTTTGGAGTTCACACCCTTACTTATCCTATCTCTCTCTCTCCCTCCATTGACATTTTATATCGAGCCTGTGGTTTAATTAATAACTTGCCGCAAGGGCAGCCAGTTCATTGACACTGGTATAATTAGGTCACCAGGAAATATCTGAACTTGTCACAACAAGACGAACTTGGCTAATAAATTCTAAAAGCATAAGTAGTAGAAGGTCGTTATTGGGGAGAAGGTACAGAGAAAGCAACGAGACAGGAAATTCATCAACTGCTACAAGGGCCCACGTTCAGCAGTCTGTGATTTTTAGCTGGAAAGCTTTGGCTGGAAACTATAATGATAATGAATATATACGTTCTCAGTTTCCTTCCGTTATTTTGATTCTTGCGGGCTTGATTCCTACGTGTGTCATGATTTGAAATAAAAAAAGGAAATTGCGTTCGCCGTGTCATTTTCATCCATGTAGGAGTGGAACATGCAGGGGCACAGTCTGGGTGACATTCTGTGGACATCTTCAATCCTATCAAGCGGATGTTGATCTGTAGGTTTGGCTGTTGTAATCATGTGGTTTCTATAGTGTAAATGTAATCATTTCATCAGTCTACACTTTGGTTAGAAACTCAATACCAGAAAAGATACTCCTGTATTTAGGGCCGCTCTCTCTGTGTCAGAACAGCATACTGGAAAACCACAGAAATGTTTTCATTCTAGGTAGCTATCAATAGGCCTTTATTATGCTTTTGCATTTTACTGAAAAATGTTTTGCATAAGGCAGGGTCTGTTTTCTCTCAAACTAATTGCCTGTGAAGTGATATTATTGATGTCCCGGAAGAAGGAAATATGTGTCACAACTCAACCAGTCATCTTAGCAGTGGAGGCCAGGGGGTATGAAACCTAGAAACGTCTCACCCTGTGAGATCTTATGGGGAGGAAGGGGACACATGCACTGTCCCATGAACGCAGGTCTCCCGTGGCTGTTATTTATTAAACTCCTGCAGTGCGTTAGCAGGAGAATGTAGCCTCTTTGTTCGTCTTCGTGTAACTGGAACCAGAACAACTCATCGCTTAATATTAGAATGAAGCGGCATGATGAAATATTGGCGCTGCAAGAGGGGTGACTTTTACGAGCAAAGACGCTGACTATTATAACATACCAGGTGTCATGGCTGTCTACACATCCTCCTTCGCTAATAACCTCTGGCATGACATAAATGATATATAACTGTAGATAAATACAAAGAACAGAAAAAACGGGAAGTATAATAACAAGCCTAATTAGGCTTATATCCTTCCTCGGGGTGTAAGTAAATGAGAGCCTTTATCACCATCTGCAGAGGGCCGGGGCATTGTCCAGTGGGCAGATGAGATAAATTAGAAGAGACGTGGCTTGCGTGATCCCGTGTCAGCGGTGACACTAATGGCCATACGTGCGTCCGCGCTGCCCGGGGCCAGTGATTCACCGCTCCGCCACCAGGAGAGCCCGTGCAAAGTGACATTTCATACCCGCCGTCGCCCAGAGGTTCAGATCAGCATCTGTTTCATTCGACATGACAGCCGCAATCGGATCACTTTACTGGTCTGTCTGTAAAGATTGCGTGCTCCTCTCTCTGTTACAAGGTTTATTTAGGGCCCGATGTTCCTTTTTGGGGGTCAGGCCTGGGACATATTGTGTTTCTATGCATGTAAAGCGTCTTTGTGACATGGAAACATGTGAAAAGTGCTCTATAAAAATAAATTAATTGATTGATTGATTGATTGATGTAAAAAAAAAACATTTGTTATATCTGTTCTGTATTGATTAAAATATGGCTCTATGTCTGTGTGATTAGAAATATGAGTTATTATATTTCCCAACCAAAAGAAAGCCCAACTCAGCATACCAGCTTTCCATAATATATTCAGGTATATCGTGAAAGTCTGACTGCTGTTTTGTCCATTGTTAAGTATTCATTTGATTCTTCACTGCATTTGAGCATGCGGGGCAAAAAACTACTCAGAGAGAGAGGAAGTACGACTAATGAGTCTCCAGTGAGCAAGATTGCGATTGGTTCACCTCACACGGAGAAATAGGGCTATTGGTCGAACTCATATCCAGAGTTTTCCAATAAGCCCCTACGAAGCCTTGAACTGCGTTCTGTCATGTAGGAATGTGTGAGAATTTGTCAGTTTATTTCCTTCGTTTGTTCGTTCAGCTTAGTACTTTACTTGTTAATTGCTTTAGAAAATTTTGAGCATTAAAAATGGATGCGTTATTCAAGTTTTGCTGGATAAGTGTCTATAATAAGTAACTATAATAATAATAATAATAATAATAATAATAATAATAATAGTAATAATAATAATAGTAAGTAAAAATAATAGTGCATAATAATTAAATGAGATACTGGAAGCACCTACTGCCAGCAATTCCCGCGGTCCAGGGACAGAGCCGCAGCAGAAATTCCTCTGTGACCCACTTATCTCCACTCTTAAGATCGCCCATTTTCTGCACAGGTGTAATTAACTCAATTCATCTTGGTCAGCCAACTCACACATCCAATTATGTGCTGCGTAGGATCTGATTAGAATTAATTTTGCCTCTGACTGCTTTGGACTGCCACTAATTAGGACTGTCCTCTTATTTTCAGCAGTGCCTTCCATCACCGGTCATTGGACACTGAGCTCCACGGAACGCCCAGCCAGGTCTAAACTTTTACTTTAATCATCACATGATACTTCTCAATTATTGCCTTTAGCCTGTGGAGTTCCTCCACTGATCCCGTCCTTTGGCTCTGTTATGTTTAATGGCTGTAACCTGGGCTGCCCCCTAATGTTGGGCATGTCTCTCACCTGCACAACAGCTCAGGGCCAAAGTGCGCCCCCTGGCTGTGGTGTAGCAGCGACGCGAGCGAGGGAGGATGAGCCCACAGCGCTGTGAACGGGTGACTCACACCCAGAAAGCCGTCTTCTCCCTTGTTCGTAATTAATTGGAAATCTCGTTAAGCACATCTTCACTAAGTGCAGCTTTGCTGGCTCAAATTCTTTTTCCCCAATTTTTTCGAAACGTTTTCTTTGGAAAACAGATGTGTTTTGCCTGCCATAATTAGATGGTAGTGTTTGGAATTCCTTGGGCACACTACTGTTTTCTGGGAACGTTAAGTTTACGCAAACCTTGGGGTAAACTCACTGGTTAATTTCGTATTTCAAACCCAGGGAAATACAAATAACCCTCTTCTATGTCTTTAGCAGATGCCATGTTTCATCTACATTAAAAATAAGTTGCTAGATTTTGCCCCTGGGTCCCCTGGGTACTCATTTGCTTAGCTTTCACATAAAAACTCTCCAACAGCAAGCAAATTAGATCAAAATACCTTTCTGTTCTCTCATTAGCTGTGCTGGTAAATATAAAAAAATAACATAGCTTGCATTTGTGTGTAAAAAATGTGTGTCGACACTCTCATTAAGAGGGAAGCATTGGTCATTGTCCAGAAGGGAACAGCGGTTGAGGATGCAGAGACAATAAAGTGTACAGTTCTCCAACAACAGGAGGCCGCACTGAGATAAAATACACCAAGGCGGGGCTTGAGAAACCCAGAAACGTGGGGTATCTCACAGAGGGGATGTGTTTCCCCGCATGCCAAAGGGAGAGAGGCGCGTTTTGCGTTTGCTGAGCAGACGTTGCAGAACGCTGTGTTTTTCCCTGACTCGCCTGCGTTTACTGAGCAGACGTTGCAGAACGCTGTGTTTTTCCCTGACTCGCCTGCGTTTACTGAGCAGACTCTGCAGAACGCTGTGTTTTTACCCTGACTCGCCTGCGTTTACTGAGCAGTCGTTGCAGAACGCTGTGTTTTTCCCTGACTCGCCTGCGTTTACTGAGCAGTCGTTGCAGAACGCTGTGTTTTT
>JAOVYW010000001.1:4152330-4172629 GCA_025775045.1 Hiodon tergisus
TGTCTGTTGGAATTTTTGCCCATTCTTCCAGAAGAGCATTTGTGAGGTCAGACACTGATGTTGGACGAGAGGGCCTGCCTCACAATCTTTGCTCTAGTTCATCCCAAAGGTGTTCGATAGGGTTGAGGTCAGGGCTCTGTGCAGGCCAGTCAAGTTCTTCCACACCAAAATCATCCAACCATGCCTTTATGGACCTTGCTTGGTGCACTGGGGCACAGTCATGCTGGAAGGGCCTTCCCCAAACTGTTTCCACACAGTTTTTTTAAATGTCTTGGTAAGCTGAGGCATTAACATTTCCCTTCAGTGGAACTACGGGGCCTAGGCCAACCCCAGAAAAACAACCCGATAGCATTATCCCTCCTCCACCAAACTTTACAGTTGGCTCAATGCAGTCAGGCAGGAAATATTCTCCTGGCATTCGCCAAACCCAGACTCGTCCATCAGACTGCCAGATAAAGAAGCGTGATTCGTCACTCCACAGAACACAGTTTCCACTGCTTCAGAGTCCAGTGGCGATGTGCTTTACACCACTCCATCCAACGCTTGGCATTGTTCTTGGTGATGTAAGGCTTGCATTCAGTTGCTTGGCCATGGAAACCCATGCCATGAAGCTCCCGGCGCACAGTTTTTGTGCTATTGTTAATGCCAAAGGAGGTTTGGAACTCTGCAGTTATTGAGTCAGCAGAGCGTTGGCGACTTTTAAGCACTATGCGCCTCAGCACTTGGCGACCCCACTCTGTAACTATGTGGTCTGCCACTTCGTGGCTGAGTTGCTGTGGTTCCTATTAAGCTTTTACTTAATAATAAAAAATAATACCACTTACAGTTGATCGTGGAATATCTAGGAGGGAAGAAATTTCACAAACTGACTTGTTGCAACGGTGGTATCCTATTACAGTACCACGCTCAAATTCAGTGAGCTCTTTAGAACATCCCATTCTTTCACAAATGTTTGTGAAGGCAGACATGGCTAGGTGCTTGATTTTATACACCTGTGGCAATGGGGCTGAATGAAACACCTGAATTCAATGATTAAGAGCTGTGGCCCAATACTTTTGTCCATATAGTGTATATATAGCGCTGTAAAGTGTTTCTAGTTTTCTAGGCAATTTAAGACTTTATTTCTGTTTTCTGGGTTACAGAACATGTATGACTGTAAAATGCCCTGGATAAGGAACATTACTAGGAAAGTAATTAATTATGGTAATGGTAATTAAAATAGATTATAGTGTAAGTCATGTGTCCCTCTTTCATTAAGATATATTGCTTCCAAAACATTGATTAAGCACCTATGCCAATAGTAGAGCCATGTGAATAATGTGGCCCTGATAATGGAGGAATTACTTTGCTCTTCCTCCAGGGACTAGGCTTTGATTAATATGACTACAGTAACTTTTCCATTTGTTTGCATAAAATATGTAATTTCAAGCCTGTTGCTAGATATTCAACCAGTTGTGTCCCAAATGAACTTAATGGAAATTTACCCTTTTATCGACAGACACGAGCCCAAGAAGTTGTTTAATTGAATGCAAAACAACATCATAAAGTACTGATGATGCTACGGCTGAAATGAAAGATCATATACTTGTACACAATGAATTGTGAAAAACATTTATAAAATAAAAAAGTAATAGATTTACTTAAATAGATGACACATAAAATAGCCTCTTTATCTATCTCTAGGAAATGGATCATTTGATCTCAGTATTCCCCCAAAATTGTATAAACACTACAATTTGCTTTCTTTTTGGGTCATTGTCATTTTGATGTTTTTCGAAATTTTTTATTAACTCTACTCAGCTGAGTCCCCTGTCCCCCGCGAGAGACACAAATAGATTCACCCTCCGAAGGTACACGCTGTCCCGTGAGTGTGCGATCAATATTGCCTGGGCCCAACAGGACATGGTGCGTATTAAGCCCTGCGGCAACGCCTCATGGAAATAAATGAATTGATCTGGCCTTCGCTTCCTGCTCAGCAATTTTCAAATAGTGTCACAGTTTCTTAATGGGATTAAGATTTTGACTGGGCTGCATAAATGTGAATTTCTTCCCAAGCTTCAGTTTTTTAGCCAACTCTTTTGCAGTATTTCCATTCTTCCTTCAATTCTAAGAAGATTCCCAGTCCCTGCAGATGAGAGACATCCCCACAGTATGATACTGCCATCATAATACTTTACTGTAGGGATGGTGTGTCTAGAGGCAGTGTTAGGATTGTGCCACACTTAACTCTTTGAGTTTTGGCCCAAAAGCACTGTCTTGGTCTCATCTGACCACAATACCTTTTCCCACATTGCACCTAGGTCACGGTCATACTTTCTAGCAAACTCCAAACGATGGTACCTTTTGAGTACCAGCTTTCTCGTTACCCATAGAGGCCAGTGTTATGCAGTGCTCTTGATTTGGTTGACTGGTGCAACATTACCATTATTAGTGGGGTTTTTATCCAGAAAATTTGACAGATACTTTAATGGGTTACAGGTGGAGGCCAATGGTAGAGTAATTTGTCCTTGTTAGGGGAATTTCTTTCATCTGTGTAAACTGGGAGCTTCCACAGCACAGGGATTGAATACTTATGCAAGCAACTCCTTCCATTTTTATGGGTCTAATATTTTCTAACAAGTACCATGTCACCGTACAAACATTAACTATGATTATTTTCTAATATCTATAAAATCTAATATCACACAGAACAATATTTCAATGTACCATTTTTAATTCAGTAATATGACGGAATTGGTCAGGGGCAGGGATGTGCAGAGGGAGGGGCTCAAGCCCATGTCCAAATTAATCAAAACTGCCCCTCTCAACATTCATTAATAAACAATTATATTGTGTAAAAATGCATTTGAATTAAAATTAACATGAAAACGTGCAAAGAAACAGTAGCAAATGTGGTTATTATTAATAGTTGTAATATTGGTATTACTTAAAATTAGCTCTGTGGAGATAAATAATACTTTTTTACATTTGAGCCCCTGCCCCTGAGGAACTCTCTGCACATCCCTGGTCAGGGGTCTGAATACTTTTGCAAGGCACTGTGTATTGTACACTGTTTATACAGCTTAAAAGTTGGAAAGTAGTTAAGGTTATGTCTTTACCTACCCACAATATTGGCCTACCCACAAATTTTTTTTTCCTGACCTGCTGCAGCTACAGCATTCACCTGGGCAACTTATGTCAACCATTTAGCATGTGACTAAATATTCAAACTGGAAAATTAATTTTTACATGAAACTACAAATTAATGCCATTCAGTGTGTCCAAACAGTCTAGGAAAGTTGACCAGAAGGCCTTAAATACATACCGCAATGGCACAGTTTAGCTTACTGAGAACATATTAGTTTAGTTCAAAATCAACAGTCCTAAGAATTTGCACCAATACTAACCAAAGGATGTATCTGAACATTACAAATTGATTTAATTTTAATAAAATTGCACGTTAGATTTTATTTCATAATGAAGCAGAAAACACAGGCCTTTATGTATAATATATTCCTCTAGATCAAATGTGAGAATTAACGCTATGAATACAAATGTTTTACATTGTCCAGCAGTTATTCATATCAGATTTATGAATTTTGCTTATAAATTACACCCCCTGCATTTAGACCCTTTATAAGCAGACATTTCCCTGTTAGCACTATGAGCAATCGTGGGGATGGCTAAAAGGCAGGGCCGCTATCTAAACTTTCTCTCCCACAGATTTAGGCTGGGGCAGCAGTAGATGGAAATCTTTGCCCCAGTTCTTGATGTCCTTGAGTGTATCTCTCCTTAAGCTGGGACCGGCAGAGTCCCACTGAGCACAACGTGTGCTCACAGCCAGGCCACTCCCACCAAAGTTGCCGACACCCCGCCACCCTCTGGAGGAGTCTCAAAACACCAAAGGGCACCCACGACCAAACACGCAAGCGCAATCGCTCAGCATCCATGAGCATGCTAATATCAGGCAAATATGTAATTTCTGCCGTGACAAACAATGAGTCAGGCCTTGTTTCTACAGTGACAAACTTTAGGATGGCAATATGAGAATATCTGAAGCTCCGATTTTACCAGTTTCATGAAGATATTCAGTTTCTTCGTCAGAAAGATTTACTTAATTTTGGTGTTGCTATGCTTCTGAGTTAGTTAATTTGAATATGGAGTTGCTATACATTTCATGTTATTAGCTTATCTGATCGGGTGTTCACAATGTTAAACAACGTTCTTAAATGTATTAAGTTTGTGTGATTTGCACATGTATACTGTTAAAATGACTACATTAAGTGGATCGTGCTCAGGCAAGTACTGTAAATATTGTTTCTGTCCTTGAATTGAGCAAAGTGGGAATCCACCCCCTTCTTTTTTTCCATAGGCTAGTGGATTGTGCAGATAAGAGAATATTTAAATAGCCAATAGCTCAAGGTATGCTAATTACCATGCTGGCTGCACACTGGTGGCAATCATTTACACCACAAGCACTATCAGTTACATGCTATTTGTATTTGTAGTTGATTGCGTGTGCAGTTATAATTGGAATGGGCTCATGAACCATATTTCTTTTGATCGGATGCCAGCAGCTGATTGCAGTGTCTGGCTGGTACAGGACCACAGCCATCAATCCCCAAAAGATTTGACGGGACTATGGAGCTTCACAGACTATACTGAGATTTTTTAGTTTTTTTGAATAATGCAGTACAAATAGCGATAGAGATAACAAAGTATTTCTATCAACAGATGTTTTTAAAACTTTTCATTTGTAAGTGCAAACATCTTTAGTGGTTTGAAGGGCTCTCATAATACAGTACCAATAGCATTTACAACCTATTCCATACAGGACTGCCAGGGTTAATATACCAAAAAACAAATTTCCAATCAACTGACTTAACATTCTCATTATGACACAGCCAGTTATTAGAGTGGTATGCTTCAGGGGGAAATTCTCAAAAATTTTAACCATGCAAATAAAAAGGGAGTCATTGATTGAAGTAAAATATTCAGGGAAACGCAAGAACCTTTGACTGCATGGTCCAGTTTTGGATCATAAAGCCTGCAGACTCCTTGGAGAAATGTACAACTCTGGAACTCTGGAATCAAGCATTCAAGAGACTTACCAGCAACTTTTTATTTTTTTTAAATATAGGCCTAAGTTTTTTTTTCATAGACATTATATGCTCTGATTTTTAACAGGGTTTTTAATGAGGTTGAAGTGTTTCTTCAGCTATTTTTTTTTAAGAATTCGTAACATTCAAACATTTTGAATGCAAAATGGAAAAATGCTAATTTGAAAATCATTCAAGAAAACAAGCATCAATAACTTAGGCTAATAGTAGTCCTGACAAGCTTTATGTGGTTAAAGATTGTTATCAATTAACAGAAACACAAATGCTGCTTATCAGTGGGAAAAGCACCCACTGAATCTAAACATGTTTGGGTTTGCATTGCCATGTTATTGCTTATTTCCACATGCATACTTCTTGGAGGCTTTATATGAAAACATTTATACAAGGTATTCCATGCATGATTGTTTGAACAATATCTTTACAATCCGCTGGCAATGTGTCAAGTTATATTTAGAAGTATCCTCTAACGTGACTCGTTAGTGCAAATAAAAAAGAGGAGTGGCTTTGTAATATTACACTGCTCATTATTCGTACAGCTATAAAATGGGTCAAACTTAAAATGTAAACAAGTTTTGTCTGATTCCAAATGACAGACTAATAACATTAATAATGAGTTCGCATTGCTGGGGAGACCGTGTCGTATTCACAAAGGACTTGAATGAAGTCAATTGAGAATACCGTTATGAGAACTTTCCACTGGGGTATGCTAATAGTTAAGTACAAACACCTGCTAAAATATCGGCAATTATAAGATAATTAGCTGCTAATGTTTGTTTTTGTTTTTTTTAATATACAGCAAGCCTCATATTTGCAATGGCTAAGATTTTTTATGTTTGTTGTTGAAGCCTTTATTTTCCTCAGGTTTCTTATCCCAAGAACATTGACTAAGTACCTAAGTTTCGTGCTATGCAAATCATTTATTAATTACTCATATGTTATACTCATAGTTAAGACTTCAAAGGCTAGGACTCATCAAAGGTCTCTCTGTTAGAAATCCAAGTTGAAAATGCCTGTGCAAGCAATTTTCCAGCAACCTTTCGACCTAAAAAAAAAAGTGCCGTCTACAGAACTTTACCTTACAGTTAAATTTTCCCAGACGATAGTTTTAGGCACATTTTAATGAACCGAACACTGGAAGACTTGAATATAAAACAGAATTATTGTGGTAGTTATCAAATGAATGGCAAGAAGACATAAAAAGTGAACATAATTATGCAAATAAGCCCTGAACTAGTGAAAGATCAAGGCTTCGACGTATCGAAAGCAAATCATAAAAATGTGTGTACATCAACTTAAAGGAGAAACCTTTAAGATATGATGTTACCAGATTTGATCTAATAAAACATCTAATAAACTCAATAGAGATAAGAAATCCAGTAATGTTAATTATTTGCACTATTTATTTATCTCTGTTTACTGTAAGCTTAGCTGCCCAGAGTCTACATCATAAGGCACTCTTTGAATGTGACATGATTGGGGTCAAGCAAACTCAGCATTCAAACCACATTGCAGGGCAGCTCCTAGCCGGAGGTCAAGCCCGGGGACTGCTAGCAATGCATTATGGGAAACCCTGACGATGCACTTGTCTCAAGCAGTTGTCTTCTGAGCATTGATTGATGGTGTCCTTTTCACAATATTCCTTGACCAACTTTGTACGAAGATGTGGCGAATGGACAGTTTGTCTACGTCGTGGGATTTTGCATCTAGGTCCAAAAAGTCTAGTTTGCTGTACCACGTCCCCGCTTTTATATAAGAAAATAATCTGTCTGCTACTCTGAACAGGGCAAGATGGAATGCAGTGGCACTGAATGAAGTGCATCATCAAATTACCGTCTGAAACACAGCATCCCGTCCGTTCTCCGTCGATTTCATGGGAGAGAACAGTAGAGGGCAATATAACATTTACTATTGCTGGGCACAGATGTGGCCATATGATACTGTGTCCGGATCTAAGCGCCTGCCGCCAGACCAAAAAATATCCCTCTGTAATTAAAATCTTGCTTCAAAATTCTCTAAAAGATTTCTCGAAATAAATCAGCGCCCACCCTAAACCTTTGCCGGTGAAGCAGATAAAAAGCGCAATTTGATTTTTAGGACAGACATCTCAGATGCCGATGCAGAAATGTGGTGCGTTGTAATCCCACGGAGAACTATCAGTCCCGATGATTGCTGCAGATGAACCGATCACAAAAAGACAAAGTGTGATGGAGAGCTCCCCCGGAATGGGCTCGCCTTGATGCGCTCTGGCGTCTTAGATTAATGTATTAATTGAGAGTAATTACTTTTTAATTGCATCTTTGAACGGGCTGTTTTGTGGGTGCTGGAGGAGGACAAATGCTCCTTAATTGCGTCGCACGGTCGGTCTGTACATTTCCGGTTTTAATTAATAGAAATGGGACGGTTGTTTCTCTGCGCGAATTTCCAAGCGGTGCTCTTGGGACACGCACGGAGTCTCAGGTGCTCCAGCCTCTTTGGGCATGAGTATAATAATTAGCTGCGGCAGACGCTTTGATGATGAACAGGTCGGAAAACTGTTGTTGTGCCTGCCACTCATTTATTTATTTTCTTTCTCATTTCTCAAGTGTGTTACTTAAGGTTTTACTTTGCATTTTCCCAATCTTACTGGCGTTAAGGTTTGGTTTATTTTATGAGAGAACCATTAAATTAAATTCCTAATTTACAGCTGTACTCTGTTCAAGGTGGGTTTGATTAAATGTATCTCACTAAGGGTTGCCAGGGAACATTGAATTCCATCTCTGACTGCAAATGCAAAAACAATCCCATAGAACTATTTGATTTGAAATAGATTTTTTCAGTCCGCACACATTTTTATTTATTATTTCTTTTTTGCAAATTAAAGTGCTGCCCCTAGGTTTATTACCCTCACCTTAACAAGGCAGAAGAAAATAACTAACTTAACTTTCATGGTCATGTTCCTGCAGACAAAGTCAATCTTGCATTAACACGTCACATCGTTCTGGATCATATCAAAGACATTTAAGGGCGATAAAATATATTTCCAACTTCATAGTCTCAACATGTAAAATTGCCTTTACTGCTTAGAATTATGAATAAGTAATTCACATGCAGACTACTAGAATAATGAGCCGGTACAGTTGTGGTGAGTTGGCATTGGCCACTGTACTTCTCAAGGTGGGTGGCCAACATGCATTCTTTCCTCAACAGTTATGAAAACTAAAATGTAATGCCCAGTTGTCTATAGGCTCTACTATTAAGTAACCAGATAAATATCCTCAAATTTCTTCAGGCATCCTGATGTCGCTCTCTTTGTTTACGATAAATGTGGTAACTACCTATTGTTTGTCTTAAATATAGTAGTGTTGGTTTTTAAGTTTTTGGTATCAGCTATAGATAATACCGAATGGTAACTAGTTTCGTCAATAAATAACTTAACAATAGCGGTCTGGACCTCTTAAAAAATATCAGGTGTTAGAAACGGCAACACAATCAAAATGTTTTTAAATATTAAATCTGAAAGATCCGTCTGTTCTGTAACTGAATATTTCATAATGGGGGTCTCTTCATTACAATTTCTTACAATGCTTGCAAATGGAGTAATAAAATGACTATACTGATCGTCTGAAAACGATATGAATGGCATATGAGAACTTACAGATGCACGATTGTTGATGGATGTTGACCCATCTGCACCCTGACTTTTAGAAAAACTCAGATTAAACGGGGCGCCACTGATATTAATCCACCAATCGTGTAATCACCGTATGTTTTTTGTAGTGTGAGATGGTTCTAAAAATCCTTAATTATAAATAAAATCGGCTCATGCTTGGAATTAATTTTTCAGTGAATGAGGGCATCCTGTTAAATTTTTAGTATTATTATGTATTATACGTATATTGTTATTCTTGTTTTGCATTCAATCAATGTCAATTGAATTATCCTTGTCTCTTGATTATTATTAAAGTATTTCCTTTGACTCAAACCATTGATTGTCACAATAGTATAATAAAAATTACATATGTAAGGACCATGTTTCAAAAATGTTACATTCAAAGTGAAAACATTGCAAAAGAAGAGAATCTGACTGGAATTCTGTTGCTGGCCTTGCTTGGCAATAAGTGTTTAAAAATGTGGTTTTCATGGTTTTTCACATACACCTCTTCGCCCGGCCTGTTCAGTCTAAGTGTGAGGGGAAGTGGCTGCCACTCTTCCACTTCCACTTCCCTCATGGAAATATCTGGCATCCCTGGGGAGCACGGGATCAGAACTTGGGTGTGAGATGTGTGCTTCCATAGCTTGAGGATGTTTCTGAATGAGCAGCGACAGGATGTTAAATGGGATTGTTTTGCTGACGTTCAGTGCTGGAGGGGGAGGGGATGAGGTAGATGCGGGGCTCCAATAGAGAAATGGCATATTGTTCAGCTTAGCAGGCTATAAAATGACCTGATGTGCTGGATTTTTAAAAGGAAGTATAAAATAATATAGGATTCTGGACCTGCCCAAAAAGTTTACCTTCCAATTTGGGTATTTTTGATTTCGTAACAATTCAAGATTTTATTATTTCAAGATGTCGGTAATTTTTAACTGATGTGCGTTTTTTTCCCAATACTGTTAATTTAAACCTGCGAATAGGTGTTAAGGGCTCCGGTGTGAGTCAGTTATTTTTTAATATTGAGTTAGTCTTCCGATGTTTCTGTGGGATGTTACGAGTTGGAGGGAAAACAAGAAATATTTCAGATGGCTTTCACAATAGCGGATCTCTTAAGTGAATGTGACCCCATTAATCCTCTGGGAGTTTCTCATGGCCATTCACAGACTTTCCTGTTTAGTCGCTGAAAAAAACCTTTTCCAATTGCTTGGGGCAACAGGATATCAGGAAACGGATAGGCTATTCCTTTAAAAAAAAAAAAAAATAATAATATTTTACTCTGTTCTAAAAAATCAGTGCTAACCTTTGCTCTAAATTGCAATTGACACATATTCAGCTATTACTTAGAAAACTATATGTGTTCTATACAGCTAATTTACTTTTGGCAACCATTTTGGTGTTAGAGTCATTTGGCAGTGATCTTATGCATTCTAATATGTCACAGACAAAAATATGTTAAATTCCATAGCATATTTAGACATAAATATAAACTATTAAACAATAAAGTCATATTATAAGCTTTATTGTAAAATGAAAGATAAAATAATAACCATGTAGTAGCCGTGTAGTGCCCCTGTAGTGTCTCAGTTGTTTAAGGCTCACGGATTGAATAGGTTCCATACAGTTAGATTTTTTAATAGTATAAATATAATAGTGGCTTATTACAATCAAATCAACATAAACTATTTTTCAGAGGGGATCAGCTTAAGTAATATTTGATACCATGTCTGAAACGTGTTTTACAGGTTAAACTTTTCTCAAGAAGGACACATGGTGTGAAGTGTTCTCCTCTGAGAGTTCAATGCAAGCGAGCCACTAGGTGGAGCCTAAAAAAACCAATGAAGAATGATCAGAAGGTTGCTTGCAAGACTTAATCGCTGTTTTAACATGCCTCGGTTTCACATTGGAAATGTTTCACGATGGCCAAAATAATTCAACATGCAAGACCCCCCAACAAAGAACCCAGGTAACTAGAGACAAACTTCATTTTTAAAGTTTATTTTCCATCAGCGATCTTAATCAAGTTGTTTTTTAAAATTCTGGTATTTTTCAGTTCAAATAAAACCTGACTCATTAGTTTCATCCACGCGTTAATTCTTTCCCTCTCGTATGTTCTGGATATTCACTGACTGCTAAGCTTACGCTAATTTCACAACACAAAACTTTTCAGGAGTAGTGCGACGGTGACCAGGAGGACATTGACTGAATTCCTGACCGATACACTGCTATATTCAAATCCACAATTTCTGAACACCCCTCTCAACCTTGTCAATGTTCCCCATCCCTAAAGTTCCTCTTTTTCATTGTGCTATTGAGCATGTTTGAGGGGCGCAGCGAGAGGAGGCTGTCTTTCATAATAAAGAAAAGACTCGACACGAAGACGCAGAACTGAACAAAGCGCTCGGATCAGTGCGTGCTCTGAGCGTCAATTTATCTGACAAGGAACCCATCTCTCCCAGATGGTTTCACATTTCCTTGCGAAAAGGGGATGTTTCTGGATTACTCTTTTTTTGTAATGAAAGCGTGTTCATAGTGTTCAACATGTGGTATGTATGGCACTAAACAATCAATCTGGCTGATATTTAGACAAAAAACTTTTTTTTGCACGATAACAATTGTTGCTTGTACTATAAAATATAATTTTGCCATCATTTTATAGGTATGCTTAAAGGCCATTTTATACTTATTTACATTATTAAGAAATACAAATAATATAGTTGACTATTAAAGTGAGTTAAAAAAAACCTCAAGTGCTCCATTAAACCATTAAAAATACAGTTACAATGTTATGAAGAGCATTCCTCATAACAATGCATAGTTGATTGTTGCACGTTCTGGGGTATTATTCCCCCTGCTGTTTCCACATCTGAGAAGGACGTCTAACAAAAATGTCCTTGACCAGTAATGTTTTCTGAATGGGAAGCTGGTGTGTGCCGGAGGCGGGTTCAATGTGGAGCACTCCTGTCTGCCCGTTCTGCTGGCATCAGGCTGGTGGATCAGAGAGGTGCTGGTGGGCCTGTGCTCAGAAGGTGGCGAGATGCCTTCGGGGCAGCCACCGGGAGACGCTGTCGAGGGCCAGAAATGAACAGTGAAAAGAAAGGACTTGTGGTCCCTTGTCTTACTTTTAAAGCAACTGTCGCCGGCCTAGGTAGAGAAACTCAGACTATGCCTTCCTATGTATTAGCTATCTGTATTCTGCAGGTTTTTACTTTTGTAAAAAGTTTGTTTTTACTTTGACTTGAGAGTTAATGACTCAAAGAAAAGGAAAAATGAAGCACCTTGAATGCACTACATGCACACAATGTGAATATGTATTTCCGGCAAAAAATAGGCCAGGTGTAGAACTTCCGGTGAAGTGTCAAGCAATAGCAACTTAGCAACATAGCAAGCGACGACTGAGTACTTTTAACTATTTAGACATGATTTTAAATTTAAAAACCACGGTAATTACATTTCAACGTGGCTGGTCAAAATTAGAAGGGACCAATTCCATGTTACGGACCACACACAGGTCTGTAGCCGACACTTTAATACTCTGAAACATATAGGCTACTTTGTCTGTAAACGTATTTACTAAAGCTGGTGCTGAATTAACAGTGGATTGTTAGCTGGTTAGATCGATAATGTTATCTAATGTTAGCATACTTTCCATTATAAATAGTGTGTATTGGTTTAGTTCAGTTACACTTTACAGTAGTCAATAGTGTTCTGTGATACCTGACTTAGGCTACCTCGATACGATACCCTGCATAAGATCACGATATTCGATATTATCACGATTCTTTGAATTTTATGTCCATTACATGTTAAATGGCTGTCAAATAAAAATGTTCGCAAGTACAAAGTGTGGTAGAGGCTAAAACACACTTAATGCTTCGGCATGGTGGAATGCTTGCTATTTTATTTTAATTTCTGTTGAAACAAGTTCTCTTTTTATATAAGAAATACAGAAAATATTGTAATCAAAGTCGTTGCTACCAACTATTAAATACAACTGTATTTAATGCAGGGTTGAGTGTAAAGAAAAACACCCAGTGTCACTGGTGTTTCAAAACTTACAGTACTGTAAAACAAAATACTTTTTTCTCAAAGCTTTTTATTACTAGGCCAGATGCTTATATACAGGGGTCTCTTAGATGTGCTCTAAGGAATAAAATGAAAATGAAACAGTTTTTATCGAAACAAGACTGTCTTGTAGCAGAAGAGGCACATTTTTTTTATACCAGAATTTACAACAAGGCTGTCTTTTGCAACACACTTTAGCAATTTTTCACAAGTGGTAAATTCTTTGCCAGAAAAACAAGCATGTTAATCTGCTTGTGGGTGAGACGGTTTCATCTTTGAAAGTTTTGGTTCTTTCAGACACCTCCTACATTTTGAATGTCCACCTTCAGCTGGATTGCCGATTTAATTTAATGGATAACCAAAATAGTTCTACACAACACTTGTGGAACAGGCTTTGGAAACCAGCTGTTCTCCTGCGTCTGCCATATTGTTACTTGGGCAGTACTGTAATTACATTTTCTGAGAATGCGCAGCGCAGGACAGTTAGTTTCTTCCGGTATATGCAAAAAGAGTTTATATGGTTTTTAAAGCACACAATTAAAGTGTTGTTTTGAAGAGGAAGTAAGTTGAAGTTGTTTTGAAGTTGTAGAAAAGAAGAAAAAAAGACAGATAAACACGATATCTCACCAAAAAAAGACAGGATAGGAAAAAAAGATACATCAAATTTTTTTTTACCCCGATATTAGGTATCACATAATTTTTGTATCATGATATTTCGATGTACCGAAAAACTGTGGAACACTAGTAGTCAACTAGCTACTGTTACAGTTGTATACTGTATTGATTTAGCCAGCTAACAATCTGCTGTTAATTCAGCACTAGCTTTAGTAAATACGTTGACAGACAAAGTAATCTATACATTTCAGATTAACAATCATATACGTAATATTATGTGCTTATAGCCCATTCCACATATATGGCCTTCCTGCGCCTCTCCATTCCTGATTAACTAAGTACCCTTTAAATCTAACCTCACTTGACCCTGATCATGGGAGCCACACGCAAAATACACGTATGGCATAAACAATCAGGAAGCCATCACTCAAGTCATTCAAGCAGCCCCGTTCAATAAAAATCTGCACATCAGAGCTTGGGCCCTGTCACTGCCTGTGACCCTCTCTGCAGTGTAGAGTCTCCGCTAATGCAACATCCTCATTATTGTTAACTGATCAGGGAGCACTGTATGGTAATCATTGCTGAATTTGTGCATGAAACTCTCGCTCTGCACATTAGGTTGACCATTGTCTCCTGGGGTAGTACAGTATGTGGTATAGGCTGTGGTATAGGCTTGGTATACTGCTGTGCTGTATGGACGTCAACAGAAGGAGAGAAGGTGCCTCTGCAGTGACTGTTGTTACATGGGCTGGATAGTGATCATCAGAACAAAACCCTGTCGTACCGTTTGACAGCTACACACATACTGCCACAAATAAGGCCCAGTGCAATTTGATACAAAGGAACAACAAAGATGCGTTCAAGCGTCCTAATAGAATGAATACCAGTTGCATTATAGTCCTGGATTGTGTCTGCAATTATCTGAGTCCACAGAAACACTCTGAAAGGGGGAAAAAATCATTTGTCTGGATGGCAGCACAGAAAAAAAAACTACAAAAAAAGAAAAATAATAGAACTAGCCTTGACGTGTTAGAGACTGTGTTTGCTAAGGCTTATATGAGTCATGTTCCATGCAACAATACATTGATCAGAGAACCCCTCTGTCTCCCTCAGGACCCCGAACAGAGCGATCCTTTGCACTGGCCTGATAAGTAATAATAGATGATCTGTAGCCCTACACTTTTCTCCTCTGTCTCTGACAAGCACTCAAAGAAAAAGGCAAAGACAAAACAAAAAAAGTTTGTGTTTTCCATTGTCATAAAGTCATTGAAACAATATGTGTACCCAGGTTAAATTGGCCTCACATAAGGTAACAAGTTACTCCTTAAAATAATAACAATAATCTTAATTTTAAAAATAAACAAATAAATATATATATATATATTATTACAAAAATGGAGTGCATCCTCCACTGTTCGCAGAACAAGGTGGCATCAAAAAATCGGTTATGGAGTCGACAAAACCCGTACCCCAGGCCTGTAACCTCACAGACAATACTCACAGAGGACAACTTGAGGGAGCAATGACATCAGCTGAAGTCAGACCAGGACCAAGAGGCATGACTGGACAAGGAATACAAGGAAGTGATGTTGGCTTACTACTATGCTGCAAAGATCAATACTAGCAAGACACAGGGAACATTCTCTGTGTGGAGGGAAATAAATTCAGATCTACTACCCAACCTGACAGGGAGTGGACTTGCAGACGTGCGAAGGAATATTAAGAAATGAAAATAGCTCACTCTAGAAGAAATGGGAGGAGATCAAGTTGTTTGTTGGAGCTCACACTCGTTGAATCACTGAAGAGATCCTGAATGCACCCCAAGCTCAGGAGGAAGCAATACCAGCAGGACAATTGGAAATAGATGAACAACAACAACCCACAGCTCCTGAGCTTATTAATGACATGGAAGAAAAAATAAGGCTTAAGCTTCTTGAACAACAATCTATTTGCATCAAAGAGCGAAAAGGTATCCAGAAAACAAAGCTCAATAGGGACACAAGTGAACTACTAGAAGCTGCCAATTTGGCTCTAGCTAAAATCTATAAGGAAGAACATCTGACCCTTATGGAGCTCAGCCAAATTATATGTGCCGTGAACATATGGTTAAATAAAACAGAAGGTACCATGAAAGCCAGAATCCAGCAAATAACCCAAATGGAAGATGCGCCTTGAGAAGAACAGCAATCCACCGCAGAGAAATATCAATTCTTTCTGAGATATGTAAGGGCCAGTCAAGACTTGATGCAGAAAGCAGACAAGATCATGCAGCACCATGGTATAGTCAAATCTACAGAGAACTATCGAGAACACATCACAGAGACTGAGAAGGTATACAAGAAGATCTGACCAATTTAATCAGAACAGGTTGTTCCAAGAGGGTAGCAAGAGGTTCAATCGGAAGTTCAACCAAAAGGAGGTCCCAGTTATGGAGACCCCCTCTTAACATGACGTGGAAATGAACATCCTTAACGATGAAAGGTCTCACAACACAGAAGCAACTTGGATCCAGTTGGAAGTTGATACACATAGGAAGGTGACCACCCGAGCCATGGAAGGACTTTACCGAGAACGAGATAAAGAAAATCCTCAAAGATCTCCCAGACTGGAAAGCGGCTGGCCCCGATAAAGTCCAGAACTTCTGTACCTCAAGGAGGTGGAAAAACTTAGCAAATATAAAGACCTTGAGATTGAGATTTTGTGCATGTTGAACTCTAAGACACGTGTGGTACCAGTTGTGGTGGGAGCTCTTGGAACCGTCCACAAAAGTCTACATAACTGACAGGGATACAGCTGGTACCTCCTCCTGACCTCTGCTACTCCCTGTTCATTCTCTGTTTTCTCTGTTGCTTTTCATTTGACCTGTGCTTGTTTCAGATCAGTTCCGGTCCAGGTTTTAACCCTCGCCAACTACTCCAGGCCATTAACCAGCATCACACCTGTCCTGAAAACATCTTGCTACCTGCAGCTCTGTCTCTGATCTGCTTTTGAGTCCAGCCCGCTGCCGTGACACGTAACTACATCATTGAGCTACTGGGTACAGCAAATGTGGCAACAGTTAAAACAAGACAAGATAATAATAATAATAATAATAATAATAGTTCTAAAATACAAACTGATGCAGAACATAAAAAATGGCCTAAAATCCTGAAAGGTTTTGAAGGACAATACTGTTAGCATAGAGTAACAATTGAACTTCAGGCTTTAGACTTATAGGTCCGAACACAAAAAACAACAACACAACAAACCAATTATATTTCTTTGCAGTTATGATTTTTAACCCTTGAAAGATGAATGTCTCTCAGTGAAATAAAATTGCTGTAGTGCGTCCATAGAACAGTGATACTGGAAATAATGCATCGCCAGTGGGTGAAGAACTCTGTTTACTTCAGACAGGAAAATGTGCATCTGGACAAAGTAAGGAAAACTGACTGAGGACCAACAGGAAATTGCAAGAGGAACTGACTGCCCAAGATAAGGTGAGATAAGGAGATTATTTTGCAAAAGATTAAAAATATACATAAAACCACACACAATTTATGGTGATACATTTAATAAACAAAAGCAACTTCAAAAACAAAAATGTTATGAAAGTCGAATTCTGTGTGCAGTATAATTTTATAAAACCCCTACATATGTACAGCTTTCACATGTGGAAATGGCTCCCTAACCAGCAATATGCAGCTCATTTACAGACCCCACACATTCACGTGTCATGGCTGGCAGGTTTGCCAAGGACTGGGGACCGTACTTTGCTATGTGGTGTCTTTATTATTAAGTATATTATTAAGTATATAATCACATAAGAGCAGAGCGGCACTTGACAAAAGCCTAAACCGTTTCATTGAAACACTTTGTGAGCCAAAGGCATTTTTGGCATTGCACATCCTATCAATGGCTAAAAAGCTACTTAAGACAAGGAAAATGTTTTTTTGTTTCTGTTTTTTAAATCATTTTGATAATTTGTGTTGCGGCTTGGCGCTTTCACCTCAACACACAACATTTTGTCAATTAAGAGAACTGGAGTATTTAATAATAAATCAAATGTCACAGGTGCTTCGTATTAAGCTTGAAAAAATGTACATTGCACAAGGCTTGAGATTAGCTGGCTCCCTTAGCTCCAGCAGTTTCAGAGTGAAATTTATCTTTGGGATGTGTGGTGCTAAATTTAACTTACTGGCGACTCTGTAATAGATTCCCCTGTGCTGTCACTCCATCACTGTAAGAAGGAGTGACATTTCCAAAGAATTCTGCTAAGGCCAGTGTTAATATTCTCAGGTTACGCTACATTACCCCCATGCTGTTTTCAGGCAACACTTTCCTTTTTGTTTTAAAGGTAGCACACTTGTGTTCTGCTGAGCACACACCAACCCCCCCACCCCCTTATTTATTTATTTATTTAGTCCCCGCAGGGATCACATGATCCACTAATTGGCTCATATCTGGGTCTTCTGAAGCTCTCTGTTGTCGTGGGTTTTGAGGCTTCCTTATGTTTTTGTGTTTGCTGAACAACGCGGAAGAGAAAAACAAAGAGCGACATAGTTTAGGTTTTATTTGAGGAAAGGAAGGTGGAATAAATTTCAGGTTGGACCTTAGGAAAGCAGACCAGTCTTTGTAACCAAGTTTTACTCCATTGCCTTACAGTTGTTTTATGGGATATCATGAAAGCCTGTGTTCCATTGGGGTCACAAGCAGCTGTCAAATTGTGTTTCCTTACTTATTATGAAGTATAGTTTGCTCACAATTAGAAATGTCTTCTGTGTAAGCGCTAGAGGCTATGAATGTTCCTTTAAGTTTACTATAGGGACTGATTGCATTATTCAGTTAAACAATGGATGGTATATAAATATCAGACTATATTATGCAACATCTTCAGAATAATAATCAAACTTTCTGTGGGCACGCTGTTTCTTGTATGACATGAATTAATATTATAAAGGTAATGTTACCCATCTAATCTGCCTGATGCCGAAAAAAGGAAATATTTAATGCTAATGTAAAAATTATTATATCTCTGATACTAGTTCAGGTTTGTTATTTTTATGCCTATGAGGGAGCGATATATATGCTTGACATGAAAAAACAGAATTTCAATTGACCCCTTTTTTATTTTACTTGATTACAAAGTGACACAACTGTTGATTGATATAACTTTGCAAGACAGACTTGTGAGTAATTTATTTCTCTTTCCGCTTTGTCCTGATATCAGGCCCTATCCCTATTGAGGATGGGCTCCCCCACTAAACCGGGTTCCTCTCAAGGTTTCTTCCTGCAAGCCTAGGGAGTTTTTCCTTGCCACTGTTGCCACTGGCATGCTTTTGGGGGGTCAGGCCTGGGACATACTGTATCTTTCTCTATGTAAAGTGTCTTTGTGACATGGCAACATGTGAAAAGCGCTGTATAAAAATAAAATTGATTGATTGATTGATTGATTCTTCTGCCTTGCAGGACAAAGGCAGACAAAAACATGTGGACTGTTTACCTTTCATGCAAAGGAGGTGTATAAATGCATTCATACTAAGTGTGTCCATCTGCGTTTTAATCCACTTCAAGTTTTGTCAACGGACGAATCCTTAACAAACAGCCTCTTTTACTAAAAGCTAAACCTCCAAGGCCAATTTTTGGGTTACAGAAGCTGCAATTTGAATATATTTACCACATGAAATGCGTTAGTGTCAGTATTTTTAACAACAAAGTTAAAGTGGCATTCGTAGCTTACACCTAAAATATAGAATTTGAACAATTTGAACTGTGTTTCTCATTTCAAACACACTGCAAATTACATCAGCTCATAATTATTTAATTAAGACCTCTTTATTCTTTACACCCCGATGACTTGTGACTAATGATGCAGTGAAGTGTGTGCCAAAGCTACTTATCGGAGCATTATTGAAGCAACCTGAACAAGTGACCTTCTTACAGTTTAATCACTATATCTGTGCCTCATGTAATGTGCATTGAGTTTTTTCGTGGTGACACAAAAATTTACTGACAGTTACATTTTTGGTATTTGATATTAGACAAACTTATTATAATCTCAGGGTCCTATATTTGTTTATAAACAAGTAGATTAAATTCTGGAAATGCTGAGGACAACTCTACAAATGTTCCAAGGTGTTTAGGCATTATTGAGATGAAAAAAAAATGGGATTGGAAAAACATGGTAGCCTTCCAACTTTTAGTCATCAGAAGCAAATATCTAACTAAGCACACCTACAGGCCACTGGTCTCACCACCAGCCTACATTCTCGGGAGCACCACAAACAAATGGACAAATGGATTTAATGAGGAGTCGTATCATTAAAATGATAAAGGGTGCAATCACATTTGCATGGACTATTAATGAAGACTAATGATGCCTAAATTTCATTTTCACATGACTGCTAGCCATGGGGTTAATCTGTTAATTCTTTCACAATTCAATGGGACATTAGCACTAAAAATACATGTGGCCTTTTCTGTTGAGAGACGGTGAGCTTTGCATGTTAATCACAATTGCATTTAAACCGGAAAACAATAACAGTCAAAGCATTTGAATGAAGCTGGCAGATAAATTAGCTAGATTTATTTCTGAATTGTGTTGCAGTTGCTTACTGGAAACATTGTAACATTTGTAAACATTTAGTAATCCTTTAATGTAAACAGGTAAATCAGATATATAATTTTTTGTTAGACTCCCCTAAATGGATCACTCACCCAGACCTCTTCTCTCATCTCAACCAAAATAATTCCAAAAGTCCAAGGGAATAGATAATACAGGCCGCCATTCAGAATGGCATTTTAAACACCATCCTCAAGTTTTAATACATTTTTTAAAGAGCAATGAATTGCTGATCATTATAATATCATTAGTTTTCGGACTAGTTTCACCCCCTTAATGTGTACAAACAAT